>CM039735.1:89617863-89805919 GCA_022539455.1 Dendrobium nobile | reverse complement strand
GTTTTTAATTACAATAATATGGGGCAGTCATTTGAATTGGTATGGTTATGCTTTGCATTTTTTTATGTAGCTCAGTATTTTAGGGGTGTCAATAGGTTGATGGGTCAGATTTAATTGCAACCCGAAATTGATCCGAACCCGATCAATTTATAAACGAATAAAAAAACGAACCCAAATCCGACCCATTGGCATTCTAATCGACTGGAATCCGACCTGAACCTTTTGGTTTAAAAAAGTAATTTATAACTTATTTATTATAAAGTTTATGATATTTGATGAAAATTAAAAATATTAAATCCATACAGAAAATTTAAAAAAAAAAAAATTATACGGGTTATTTTTTGGATTTAAAACAGATTCACAGTGTAATTCGAATCCGACCCATTTAAATGGGTTGAAAAATTTAACTCAAAATTGACCCATAAATCTGAACTCTATTTTTTCTGTTCTGATTCAAATGCGATTGGTCGGTCAGTTTTTTTTTTATTGACAACCGAAGACCAGAGAATAGCAGTTCTATTTCCAGGCCGGCTAGGGCCGATGGGCGAGAATGGGCCGTTACCGAGCTGCCAGGCCGAGCTCACGGCACGTGCAAGGTGGCGGTGGGAGCGCGTGCACACCGTACGAAAAAGCCCATTATTTTACTGGGAATTAATGAGAGGGAATACGGCCTCGACCGGCCTGTGGATTCTTGAAGGAGGATGACAGTTGTCGATATTTCCGAGCTTCCACACGCGCCGTCTCTTTCCTTCTCTTTTCCTATCTTTATCACACAGCAGCAGCCAATCCGTGGCCTGGAAGCCAGCTGGAGTGGCCCCACCAAGATCTACTATGCACTAGCCAGTGATACCACGTGTGAAGCTAGTTGAATTTGACGTTGGGGCTTATGGGACGCCACGTGGCAGAAAGAACTATTTAAATTAGAAACATAACGTGATGACAAGACGGCTCTATATCCAATACATTTGAGCATTAATACTTCCTCTCTCTCTCAATCTCATATGTCCACTAAAAATTCTTAGCCTTCAAAAAATAAAATTGGGACCCATCGGGTATCTATTTTCGATAAAGTTATAGTCCATTGAATATCTCTAGGAGACGAAACCTATGACATCAAATTTGTTCTAATCCGAGTCCAAATGACCCAAATCAAATGTATAAAGTCTATTTGAAAGTTTCAGGGCATTAATTAAACTACCAAATGATATCTAAATATGATATGCTTATAGTTGAATCGAGCGGCTCTTTGAGACGAATCCAACGAGCCCAATATCACTTAATTATGATAGCACCATGACATCTAAATGATAGATAAATGATTTATAATTAAGTGGATCACTATGAGCTGTCCGACCAGCATGTCCTTGATCTTTTCATATTTACTAGTCATTCTACTTCCAAAATTATAAATAGCCCTCATTCTTCACATGAGGGGGAGATAAGAAAGGAGGAAGAGAAGAAGGAGAAAACTTGAAGAGATTTGAAGTTGAAGCTCCACACCGACATCACCGTCCACAAATTTACACACCTACGTTGCCACTGTTGAACCTATGGTCGACCATCGTCGTTGGACTACCATAGGGAGACCACTAACGAGCATTCTATTGACCATCGTCAACTACCAACCACAGTCTCTCCGACTACCTTCTCCAAACTATGGTCCTTCCGCACGTCGTCTATGATCCTTCCTACCACCGTTGCTCGCCAACTACAGTCTTTTTGACCACCGTCTACTCAATGATTATTTTTCTTACCACCTTCAACTGACTACAATCTTTTTGACCTCGTCGTCTCTATATGTCCTAATACCTCCGCCCACGTCTTTTGACAATATTCGTACCTCGCGTCTGTACATACGATTTATTTCTGACGCCCGTTCTTACAATACTTCGATCCCTTGATAACTGTCTATCAACACGTCTTCTTCCTTTCTTCTCCTTTGCCTATTTAACACGTCACTCCGTCGCCAATAAGTCTGTCCTTCAGTAACTATGGATCCTACATACATCCGCAACTATGATACTTTTATACTCTTTTTATACATATCAACGATCTGGCTTATACTACCATCTCGACGGTCTTTCATCCTCGCATCTCTACGGACCCTTCCGACCACCGTCGTATGAATATGATTTTTTGACCTCCATTGCCTAACTACGGTCCTTCTAACCACCATCATATGGCTACCATCCTTCATACCTAAATCGCTCACTGAGTATGATCCTGCCAACCAAACAAACATATAAGTACTAATTCTTCTAAGTTCCACCATATAATGCACTCTATGTGATGTATATTTTCTACATAGAGCCAAGGTCTTCCTCCTAAGTAAGGTCCTCATTTATAATCAATTGCAAACACTAATGGATTCATTCAAACTGGTCAGACCCTGTGATTTTTCTCCTTTTTTGGGGTTTCACATAAAAATTATGGAGTCACTTGTGAATGTTATAACCATAGTATATTATTTATTTGTGTGATGGATCTTCATACAAAGCTAAGACGCTAAACTATATCACTCTCTGTAGCCACGAATATTCTTGGATGTAATAGTTTGGCACCATATATGAGAAAAGATTCATAACATGGGAGCAAACTTATGTAATTTTTTATCGCCCCTCAAGTATCAACCAATGTTGTATCAATTTTGTGAAAGCAAAAAAAAAAAAAAAAATTAGAGGGAGGGGGGGGGGGGGGGGGGGGGGGGGGGGGGCGGTGGGGGTGTGGAAACTTCACTTTAACTTCTAATACGACTATAGTCAAGAAAATTTCCTCCAATTTTTTTAACGTTTAAGACAATGTCATTAGCAACTGTTTTTTATAAATCTCCCAATAAATATATGGGTGCTTCAAATAAATTACAAGTTCTATATAATCCATAGCTGGACTTTTACTCCTTTGGCAAAGGTTTTAATCCCAACCTCAAAAAAGAAGTAACGTTCCGAATATAAATCATTATTCACCTTTGTTTGAGGTACACACGACATTTGCCCCCTCCCAATAAAGGTATAATCGATCCCAGACAGATTCGATTCGGTCTCTTCCACACAGGTTAACGTCATCGAACAACCTTTAATATTATCCAAATTCTTAAGAATTAAATTTTTAGCTGGTTCAAGTACTTAATGATCAATATCATATTAAAATTTTTTCATATAATAACACAAAAAATTATTAAATAATTATTTCTTGACAATCATTGTGATCTCATTTTAAGCAAGCTTCTTTTAATATTATTCTTCCTTAGAATCAATCATTTTATAAAACTTTTCATATAACATGTATACATCTGAAGCATTTGTATTTTGACTAACTATGTGCACAATTTTTTATCATAGTATTTTCAAGTCAACTCAATAACTAAAATAAATAAAAAAATAAAGAAATATAAAATATATGAAGAATAAATAGAGGATTCAATGCAATCATGCGATCATGTCTTGTAATGTTGTAAGTCGGCTGCTTTATTTAAGCTGACCACTTTGCGCCTTGGATTAACAATTTTCCTTTTCTATGTCGGCTGCTACATTAAAGCTGAACATTTAGTCCTTTTATAAATAATTTATCTTCTCCTCCTCACCGTCCTTAGCCATTTTGTCCAAATTATTGAGGAGGCGGCATAGATTTATAATACCCCTTTCACATTGTTGCTTAGAGAGTGTTGCATTAAACATTATATAGAGAGAGATATTTATGCACATATCATATATATAGAATTTTTATGTATTTATATATTTAAGTTTTAAATTGTTTATATTTAATTATATAGTATTTTAGTAACTAAGGGTTTGTTTGGACAATTGTTTTGCTTTTCAGACAACAATCATAATTTTGTTCGGCTACTATTTTTTAGAAATTTATGTGAAGGAAAGCTGCGTTTTACAACGAGAGCAGCTAAGTTACTTTCCTCATTGCAATTTTATAAAACCCTACAGTCGTCACCGATAGGGGTGTCAATTCGGGTCAACGGGTCGGATTCGAGTCGAACCCGACTTGACACGGCTGTAAACCGGTCTACACTAACCCGGCTCGATTTTACAAACTAGTCAGGATTTCAATCGTAGGACCGACCCCGCAAAAAAGGGGGTTTAACATCACCGTCTCGTCAAGTTGCACGGTCAATGCAAGGAGGTGGCGGTTGAGCAGGGATCGACCCGTCACACGATGAATTAAGGCCATGCTGCAACGAGGAGATTGCGCTATCAGACGTGGCATCGCTGGCAAGCGAGGCCGCGGACGTGCCAGGCGCGAGCAGACAGTGTGGCACGCATAGGCGAACAGTCCTCATGGATGCAGGACACGCGCATTTGAGAAACGTGACGTGCGACGAGGCTAACATTCAACTTGATGCGATACGAATGTGCACGGTTCACAACGTTTGACGAAATGTCGCGCGGGGTTTACAAATGGGTGTCATCCGTTGTTAGTTTCAGGTTTCCGAGTCAATCAAACTCGACTGATTATACCAAAGAGTGGATAATTACGAAACTCTGATACCTGTTGACTGTATGACAAACAGTCTTTAACCCAAACTAGATTCTTTTTTTGTCGGTTTCGGGGTCGCTGTTAGTATTTAACTAAACTACCCTAGTCACAAGCAAACTTTAATCATATAGAAAAAAAGTTTTATTTTTAAAATTAATATTAGTGATATTTGTATATATTGTGTATATTTGTAGCTATTCCATAAAATAAATTAAAGACTAAAATTTTTAGACTATATAAATTTATAACGACGTTTCCCCGTCGCGACACCGAAGAAAGCCTCACCCACGCCCTATCAAATCACTCCTCCACACAGCCCCCCCTCCAATACATTTATTCTCCTCCCTGAATCAAAAACACATCTATCACTCCATTCACCCTTCATTTCTCTTCCCCCCCATCCATGGTCAGTACTTCGCACATTCAACGCCCAACCCCTTACCCTCCATTCCCCTCCTGACTCTCCTCTCTCTACCACCCAGCCGTTCGAACCTACATGAAATTCCCCCCCTACCCCATCCACACTAACTACAACATCATTCCCCCCTCCTAAACCACCCCCACTTCCACCCTATCCCCCCTCTCACAACCCCCTTCACAACCTACCCCTCACCTCCCCCCCCTCTCCCATCCCCCCTTCAAAACACCCACCCTCCTATATACCCACCCCCATCATCCCCCCCCCACCAACCCCTTAAATTCCTATATCCATAAACAACCACTACAACCCCTTCCAAAATAATTAATAACTTCTTCAACACACTCACCTTAAACAACCTCCTACCAATCCCCGCCCAATCACACCCAAACCCTACATCTCTATAATAAATACAATCTAATTCTCACCATGGAACCTACACTACCAACATCACCAACACAATAACTTTCCACAAACAATCCCTAAATTCATGTCAATCATTACAACAAACACCCATTCTATTTCAATGATTATATAAGAAAAATTCACGTATATATTGCCATTCCCCCAGCTTTGGAGTCCAAGCATAGATGGACTCGCAACGTGATCTCTTCGTCACCCTCTCCACTATGCCTTGCCCGATGAGCAAAGAGGATAACGTTTTTATACAGGTGGTGGTGGCTATTCTCGTTCATTCACTCTCGTTTTTTGATCAAGGGAGGGGGCAATCAGATTAGTTCCGTAGAATAGCTCTCATCGTTAACAAACTATTTGATGGTGTATGATGGTTCAAAGGCAATGATATAATTAATTGTGGCTGTTATATGCATCCATTTTAGTATTCACTTATGATATATGATCGCTCTCAAAGAGATGGCCATTTTGAAATATTATTCTTAGATTTTCTTAGAATTGTTTTCCTAATTTTGAGTGTAAGAATTACAATGCACCAATTATGTTAGCCTAGAAGTTTCAAGAGTTTTGAAATGAAGTTACATATGTTGATCAGAGACTTCAATATCATCATAACTATTGAAATGCCGCTTTAATTGATTGTGATCCAAGGGTTGAGTGAGAAGAATTAGGGGCAACAATGATCAATCAAAACTATTTAGATCATAGCATCTTTTTAGTTTGTTCATCTATTGTTATATAAAGAAGAGGAATAGTTTTCGATTATATTTTTGATAAGTATTTATACTTGCCTACAAAAATATTAATAAAACAAAACAAACTATTTTTTTGTATTTCTCTATAAATCTCCAATTTATTAAGGATTGACAATGCTGTTGTTTTCAATTGAAGTTATCTGTCAAGGTTTTGGGTTGGTGATGGAGTGTTAATTAGGCTGGTGGGTGGTGATATTGAAGATCCCCCTTCACAGTTAGGGATAGGTTTGTCTTCGTTGCTTCTAGTGTAACACTGTGTTGTAGGTTTCTGAGAGGTTCGGGTGTTTGTCTTTTGATTTGTTATTCAGCGAGCACTTTAGGGTGGGACTTGACACTTAAGATCATCCTTGGTGTTCGGGGGTGGGGGATTTGGATTAGTTGTGATAATTTAGACTTGGGGACGGTAGGCATCGATGGTGGGGGTTGGTATTGGTGGTGGGGGGGCTGGTTTGGGTGTGTGTGTGTGTGTCGTGTGTGTGAGTGTGTGTGTGTGTGTGTGTGTGTGCTGTGTGTGTGTAGTTGTGTGTGTGTCGGTGTGTGGTGGCGAAAGTGTAGTAGTTGTGTGTGTGATGGGGGAATCAGAGAGAGGAGGTGGTGGGTTGGGGTGAGGTAGGCGGATTGTATGGGGATGGTTTGCAGTGGGCTGGGTATGGATAAAAGAATCGGCGCAGGAGGGTGGGGCGATTTGGTGTTTTTTTTGTGGGGGGGGGTGCGCCGGGGCCGCGGGGGGGGGGAGGAAGTTAAGAAGTTGAAGTGAGAGAGTCTTGGGGGGGCGGAGGGAAGAATGAAGCTTTAGTGTAAGTTGCTAAAGAAAGGGGGGTGATCCGAAGTAAAAAAGGTCTAAGAAAAAGGTTCTTCCCTAACTTCTAAAGAAGACGTTAAAGTCTTCAACCACGTCGTTTTTTGATAAGAAGGAGGGAAGGGGGGTGGAAAAAGTAGGGTAGAGAAGAGGTGTCTGGCTGGAAGGGTCGGGCATTGGACACGGGGATAATGTGGTGTGTAGTGGTTCGGGTGGCGAAGGAGGTAGGCCAGGCGGAGAGGAGGGTTGTTAAGTGAGGTAGGTGGGTTTGATAATTGGTGTAGACGGGGCGGCGTAATTGGAGCCCGGCGGGGGTGGGTGGGTCGCGTGGTGGGTGGGTGGCACAATGAAGTCATTCTGTAAAAAGAAGCTGGAAACCAGAAACGAGGAAGCCCTCGTCACCCCCCCAAAATTTTTTTTCAAAAGAGTTTTCCTTCACCATCTATTTATCACATGGTAACAGTGATATTTAAATTCGCTAGCGCGATCTCCCTCATTGCAATATACAAATAGAACACTTACTTTCTACAACCTATCTTTCTTAACAATTACATTTATTGGGAGTCAGGGCTCTTCGGTTTTTTTAAATTTAGTGATGTGAGTTAGAGATTCGTGGATATTAAAACGAAAGAAAAAATCAAAAAGAAAAAAAAAATAAATAACCTCACTATGATTGAAAGTAAACGTTACTCAAATTAATATATGACTCTATGAGAGACGTAGTGGACCGATAGAGAGATGAGGTGTGGTGAACCGTTGTGGTGAGATGTCGAGTGTGATAGATTATTTGGGTGATATTGATGTATGGGCGGGCCAATCCGCGGGAACATCACAGGGGTGCCGGTGGCCCCTGACACCCATAGGGTTAGAAGATTAGGTGGTGACTTCAGGCAGGCGACCGGGGGGTCGCGTTTACCTGACCCAGGATTTTTTTTATCATACATCTAATTAGACATACCAAGTATGGAGCAAACTAAATCCCATTATGCTACAATAGGGAAAAATAAGGCGTTTTTGGGGACTCAGTGGGCCCTCTTTCTCAAGCTTCTTAGTGGGGAAAAATAGTGGATTGGCATGGGATTGGGTTTTTATGCGTTTGGGCTTTGGGTTGCGTGAACTTAGGGGATTTGCGTGATAGGTACACCCGTGTAATGCGTGTTTTTATAGTTAGGGGGTGGGCGGCTTTTAGTGATGGAGTTTTTTGGGCTGAACAGAAGTGTACGATTTACGCTGGGACTGGTGACTAGGTAGTGTGGGGGTTTTAGGGGACTGGATAGGCCAGGCAAGGGAAAGGCGAGGGGGAGGGGGAAGGGACAGGGAAGCGGCCGCGGGCCTGTGCGGGGCACTCTGGTTCCGTTTGCATTTTGCCTGGCACGGTAATAGCGAAAGTGCTGTTCCTGGAACATCGTTATGGAATTTGTCTTGGAGATTGTGACTACATCTTGAGCCTCGTGTAGAACAGAAGGCCAGGTCAGTGCTATTGTTCGATTTTGAAATTGGACTTCTTGTGTCTGGTTGGTTTAGTTTCTTTGTCGAGGGGAGTTTAATAGGTCAGTGTGTTTGTAAGGTCTTTGTGGTTGTGGTGTTGGTTAGTGGGGGCCGGGTTTTTCTTAATGTTTGGCTAAATGGGCCATCCAGACAGCACCTTGGCGCTTGTGTCCGTGGGGTTGTGGAATTGGCCGGTGTAGGGGGTAGATCGTTGCTATCAAGGTATAAGAAGTGTCTATTTGTAGGGCTATGGGGGGCGGGGGGGTGCTGGGGCGGAAATTTCAGTGTGGTTTATTTTTTTTATTTTTTTGTTTTTTCTTCCTCCGCTTCTCCCCTCCCTCCCCACCTTCCCCCCCCTTGTCAATCCTTTTTTTTATTTTTTTTTTTTTTTTTTTTCCCTTTTTTTTTTTTTTATTTTCTTTTCTTTTTCTAATAAGGGTTTCAGGCCAAAGGCTGTTGAGATGCGTGTGTGGGGGGATAGGGGGTTGGTGTCTTAGGGCGGGCTCGGCGCCCAGATCTGAGGAATCTCAGATAACGCATTGTAGCAGTCTTTTTTCTAGTGTTTTGGGATAGTTTCTTGTATGTTTGTTGGAAGCTGGGTTAGGGTGGCTAGTACAGGGGTGTGGAGGTGGTGGTTTTGAGTGAGTGGGGTGGTGTTTGCTTATCGCAGTTGTTGTAACTTTTGTTTTATATGCTACTTGATTTTATGGTACCTCGTTTCTATTTTTATAGGTTTATTAAGGCTATGCGGTTAATTTTTTTACCTGTATTAAGTTGTACTTTAACCTTATACCTCACTTGTTATACCTCCCTTTCCCTATTTATGTGAAATAGGGCTTCGAATAAGATTTAGAATGTGCCCTTTTGCTAATAACCTCGACACCACCCACACCGGCTTGTTCATATGTGGTGGGCTAGATTTAGAATTTCTTTCCACATCTATAATTGTTAGTTCGGGACAAACTCCCTAGACTCTCTTATAATATAAAATATATTGGAGTTGGGTGCTGTAACATATCTAATAGTGCACCATGCTCTTATTTTTGTTACGCTATCATCGTAAAGGGCTTAGTTATGGGTTTTGGCTTTTTTTATTGGTATGGGATGCTATGAGATTTATTTACAAGTAGAAAGGCTTTGGAAATAACCTTGTTAATGTTTTAGCGTGCGATTTTATTTTTTTTTAATGCCATTGTAGGTTTTTAAATTGTACTTCTATCCTTGTTCGGTGGCCCTTTCAGCATGCTTTTCAATTTCTATCTTTAGGGTAAAATACATTCACCTCCTTGAAGATTTCTTATTGATCTTTCATTATAATTATTGCATTTGTCGAAAAAATGCATCAATTTAATTTATTATACTTAGATAAATTTGAATTATTTCACCCACACACCATTAACACCCCCCCCCCCCCTCCCCACCCCAACCCCCCACCCCCCAAACCCCCCCCAAACCAACACCACAACAAACCCCCCCCACCAACCTAAATCCCCACAATCCACCACACCCAACACATCCTCACCCCCCCCCACCAAAATCACAACCAAAACCACCCACCCAACCAACCCCCTCTTCCACCTCCTAAATCTATATCTATAAAATCTCCCCATCCTCCCTCACACCCCTCCCTGTCCCATACCACATCACAAACTATACATCCAACCATCTCTATTCACCACCACCCACCCCATCATCCTTAACAACACCACCCTAACAAAAACTCCTCCTATTCCAATCATAACCTCCTCTCCTATCCCAACCTCCCAAACACCTAACAACATACACTCTAAAATCACCGATTACAAATGTTTATTCTGTCTTCACCTTCCTAAGCTTACACACTCATCCTTGAACCACCCACACTTCCCCCCCCCCCCCCACCCCCCCCCCCCCCCCCCCCCCCCCCCCCCCCCCCCCCCCCCCCCCCACACATCCCACCCCCACCCAACGCCACCCACCCCCCCCCCCACACCCCCCCCCCCCCCCCCCCCCCCCAGCCCCCCCCACGACACCACACCACTCTCCACCCCTCCTTAATATTCATCCTCCGGCCCCCCACTCCCCACCCCCCCCCCCCCCCCCCCCCCCCCCCCTCCCACCCCCCCCACCCCTCCCGGTCCCCCTCCGACCCCCCCCCCCCCCCCCCCCCCCCCCCCCCCCCCCCCCCTCCACCCCACCCTCCCCTCCTCACCCCCCCACTAAGGTATTCTTTTCTCCCATCCCTTTGCTCAGTCCCATGATCTGTGTCCCCCAGGATCTCCAGTGCCCCTCTTTCTTTCTTGTCCTCTCTTTTCTCCCTTTTCTTCTTGGTCAAGGTGGTTGGGGTAATGGGCTTTCCAAATTGTTCTAGATATTTTAATATAATAAAAACCACTAACTTGACCTAGTGCTGTCGCGCTCAACTTTCTAGCAAAGCACAGTAGCGTAAGTGCTATTGACATTCAGCTCATGCATTTTCCAATTATTTTTTAGATCCTCCCAAAATCTCACTACTGGAAGACTCAGTGGCACCACCCATCACCGCAGCACACATTATTTTTTTTCCATTTTCCCGAGAGCTTAATGCCATAATGCTGCTAATCCCAACATCGCAACGCCACTGACTAATTTTGCTCACTTGAAATTTCACTTCTCCAATCTACTTCTTAACGTTTTCATGAATTTTTTAAACACTCTAAGACATATAATCGCAACGCCACTTCTTGACCAAATTCTCTATAACAGGACACACCAGAGAGAGAGAGAGAGAGAGCGAGAGGAGAGAGGAGAGAGTGAGATGAGAGAGAGGAGAGAGAGAGAGAGAGAGAGAGATGATATATGCAAATAAATGAAAGTGAGACTTCACAGAATGGAGAACATTAAGTTCAAAGTGGTTTAACCGCCTTGACCTATCTCTACTATAATAAGGTGGTAGGCATAAGTTTTTATTAATATGACTTTAGTGTTATAATGACTTGTTTTTTCATTAAGAAGAGTAAAAACATTAGAAGAAAATTCAAGGTTGTAGGTATAGTGATATTATATTTATGTTTATATATTATATATATATATATATAATTTATATATATATTATATATATATATATATATATATATATATATATTATATATATATATAGTGCTTTTGGTCTAAGGGGAATCAATAGAGCTTTATGATTTTGGAATGTGCTTTTATAGGCGCCAACATTATCATTTATGTCGCTCAACACAATGATAAATTTAGTTTTAGAACACTATTTATCACGTAATAGTTATGGGACTTTGATGCTTTGATGCTTGGCAATGAGCACCTTGTCCATGTAAGATATTTTTTGTAGGAGAGTATTGATATTGTTATGGTTTATATATTAAATGTTATCATAAAAATGTAGTTTGTCTCATTCATTCATCTGCCTCTTATAATAAAATATTAAAAACAAGAATCTTCTGAGATTAAGATGGATTATCCCAAAGTTGAGTGAGACTTGTTGAGATTTAGAGACATTCATTCAAGCATGAGAAGAATTCTTCATTTTAGGAAGAGTTCTTAGAGGTCTTTAGCGGATCAATGTGTAGGTGCTCATGAAATTGCATGTAGGTATAAGATTTTGACGTTTGAAAATGTTCTAAAACCAAGTTTTATATTCTCCCTTATTTTAAAATGCTATAAAGTTACAATTTAGGATCTTGGAATGCTTAACATTTGGGTAAAGTATCTCATATGTAGTGCATATTGATGAAATGGAGAATATAAAGTTTGATGTAGGCAATAATGTTTATATTTTTGTAAGTCGTTCTCATGATGATTATTGGTATTTTGAATTATACGGATATCCCCTCTATCACAATACTCATTTATTAATGTGTTTGTGAGCTCCTATTAGGCACATTTAAGCATTGAGTAGGAGATGAATTATTTGTACCTAGCTAAGGATGTAAAATCTTCTCTGATAAGGGATCTCAATGAAAATGTAAGGGATTAGAGCTCACTGAGTTGTTAGTGATAATACATGACTTGTCTTGGTCTAGTAAACCTCAGAAAATTATGATTGGCATAAAGGCGCTACAAATCCTGCCTAAGTCTATTTTTCTCTAGTTAATCATGGGACCTATAGGTTCTATGACCCAAGAAAATACTAATCATCATCATTGACCTTCAAATCAAATTTTGTGATTTGTGTTGTGTTTTTTTTTATCACAAATAACAATACATGCAATGAGCAAGATCCCAAAATTGTGAAATTCTTAAATGATTTACATGTTCAAACCTTTCTTTTATCTAAATTTCACTCACCTAAAATTTTGTGATTGAGACCTCATTTCACAAAATGAATCACATTATTGTATCCATATCGTTGAGATGGTCTAAATGAATTTAACATCTCTAAAATCAGACATCACTTGAACATGTGTTGAGAGGATTATTATTTTTCATTAAAAAGAATAACTTTATTCGAATAATTATTTTTAAAAAATTCATTTTAATTATACTAAAAAAATTATTTTAAGCTTAAAATCAGATTTTTTTTTTTAAAGAAAGAGATAAAGTTCAAACTCAAAATTATAGTTTCACTTAACTTAATTCCTATGTCCCCACTTTTTCACCTTTAAGTCTTATCATCTCTATATCCAAGGGAAGAATTGATTATATTTCATTCAATGTCATACACAACCTTTGTATATCTCCTCATTATCCCCCTTCTAGTCATATCATCTCAACTTATAGGGGAGGGCCAATATAGTTATTTGTAGTTATCTCTATAATCTTTTTATGCTAACTTGCTTATTATTCAGTTATGCAACGTCCACATTCAAGGAATTACCCATTAAATTATGTTTAGTGACCCCCTCAACTTTCATGTGTTTCCTCATTGTCACTTTCAAGCTGTATCATCCTTATCTAAAAAAAATGATTAAATATGCTGCTTTTTTTAAGCCCCCCAACCTTCCCAGACAAACTTGTTCGACATTTTAAGTCATCTCCATCTCATGATGATGATTTTCTGGCCATGGTGGCATTCCCAATCTTCCAACGTTGCTTCGTCTATTATCTTTAGGTCTAAATGACTTCACCTCCTAGATGATGACTACCTCAATCCCAGCCTTATAATAACCAATAATAAGCACATTAACAAATAGCAACATCTCATGTTCACTTATGTAGTATTGATATCTTTTCTTATTTTTCTCTTTTCGTATTTTCTCCATCAAGAATGCTATGTCCCCCATCAGATTTATTTACTTTTTAAATTATGCATGTTAACAATCATTCATAATTTGCTAACAAAAAAATCTCTCTCTATTGCTCGAATTCTTGCACACAACATTAAATAATAGTTTTTTTAGAAATATAAGTTATTAAAACTAACAATTTAACCTACTAATTTGATTTCATTAAAATTCTCTTAGAATTTTATAATAGATTAATTACTAATTACATTCCCATTGAAAGCGACTAAAATTCATAGTCAACAAGAGAAATCTTCTTAGAAAACTCATAATAAAGTTTAAAATGTAAGAAAATAATCACTTTCAGTGATAATTTAAAGTAAATTTATAAATTTTAACATTATTCAAATAACTTATAACTATTAACTTAAAACTTTATCTTTTATATTAATTTTCTAAGCTAATCTGATCATTATTTCTGATTTGCTCTTAATAACATTTTGCATTCCAATAAACTATTCAACCTTTTTATTATTTTTTTAATCATGGCCGGCAGGCAGGCCAACCTTTTGACTACTCCATTTATTTAGTTTTATTTTATTTTTTATTTAATTTATTTTATTCATTGCTTAAAAGTCAAAACCACCTAGGAAAATTTTGTATTTGGCAAAGCTCATAATAGAATAAGACTTGTAAAGTCAATGCAGGGATTTAGAGCAAAAAATTCTAAAATATTAAATTATTTTCAGGGCTATTCAACAAACTGGGGAAATAAAGAATGATTAGCTTAATATGTCGCTAGTAAATTATCTAGATCTAATTTTTAGATCTTAAAATAGGGGTAATTTAGATCAATTTTAGTTTTTTTTTAATATTTTTTATTTGTTTTTTATATATTGATATGAAATAAAGCTTATTTGATATCTTAAGAGCATTTTTTTATTTTTTTAATATTTAATAAATTGACCTAATGTGATGATGGTGGCGGTTGATAGCAGAGTAATGATAGCTGATAATGGCTGGGCGTGACTGTAAAAAATGGTTGTTAGCTATGATAGTTATTTTATAAATATCAAAAACCAAAAAGTTATTTTGAGTACTTTTAAAATAACTTTTTCAAAATAAAAAAAAACTTATATATATAATTGTTTTTTTTTTTTCAAACATCAACTAAATGAAAAAAAAGAAGCTCCCAAGCATAGCCTTAGTATTTAAATATTTGCATAAAAATTTTAGGAATTAATTTTGAGATAATCTAAATGTTATTTTCAACATTTTTTTTAATTAGGATAATGTGCTATGTGATGAAACACAACCTGCAACCTAGCTGATAACACAAGCAGAGCAAAGAGGAAGATGAACAGTAACTGTGTATTTTCCATAACATTTCAGAGCGTAATACATGTGCTTATATAAAGGAAATGTAAACAGTAAATTACTAAAGTAACCCTGCTTATCACTATCAAAGCAGAGTTCGTGGAGACAGCTTCTGAGCAAACGTCGGAGGAGATGGGCTGAGTAATGTAGCAGCGGCGTAGTGGGCTAAGCCTGCTTATCACCGTCCCTCAAGCTGATGGGAGGGACGACCAGAAGCTTGTTCCGGAGTTCTAGAAGTCGAGAGAATGAAAGACACTTGGTGAAGATATCAGCTACTTGGTCCAATGTGGAAATATGATGTACAGCAATGTGCTTAGCTTGAATGCATTCTCGGATGAAGTGATGATCGACCTCAATGTGCTTCGTGCGAGCATGAAAAATGGGATTACAGGCAATGGACATGGCGGAAATATTGTCGCAGAAGAGTTTAGTGGTTGGTTGAGGAATAAGAAAGTCTTCACAAAGACGTCGAGTCCAGATGATATCAGTCGTTGCTGCAGCCATGGAACGGTATTCGGCCTCAGTCGAAGAGCGTGCTACTGTGGTTTGCTTTTTAACTGACCATGTAAGAAGAGCAGTGCCGAGATAGAGACAGTAGCCGGTGGTGGATTTACGATCAAGCTGATCTCCAGCCCAGTCAGAGTCCGAATAAGCTGATAGAATTAATTCAGTTTTGGGAAGAAACAGAGTATGAGAAATGGTTCCTTTGAGATACCGCAGTACTCGTTTCACCAGCTGAAAGTGTAATAACTGAGGACTGTGCATATGCTGGCAGAGTTTGTTGACTGCAAAAGCTATATCTGGACGGGTCGATGGTGAGGAATTGCAGTGAGCCAACCAATTTTCGAAAAAATTCTGGTTGAGAGAACGGTAATGTAAGAGTGGCGTCGGTTGGCAGCTTGGATGGTAATGGTGTCAGCAGCGGTTTGCAGTTTGCCATGGAGGCAGTATGAAGCAGTTCAGTTATATAGGATTGTTGCGATAGATAGTATCCGTTAGTGGTTCTGATAAATTCCTTGCCAAGGAATTTAGAGAGAGTTCCAAGATGTCGTGTAAGAAACCGCTCGGCTAGTTTGAGCATTAAGGATGAGATATACTGTGGATCACTGCCAGTGATCAAAATGTCATCGACGTAGACCAATATATAAATATGGAAAAGATCCTTATGAAGATGGAAAAAGGAAGGATCAGCAGTGCTGACGGTAAAACCTTGAGTTTTGAGGTAGTCTGTGAAAGTGGCGAACCAAAGTCGTGGTGCCTGTTTTAATCCATAGATGGCTTTATGTAAAAGACAGACATGATCAGGAAAATTAGGATCTTCGAAACCTTGAGGTTGATGCATATGTATGGTCTCAGTTAAAGCTCCATGTAAGAAAGCATTCTTAACATCAATTTGTTGGATTTCCCAGTCATGATGGAGAGCAACTAGAAGAAACAAACGAATGGTAGTATGCTTGACGACGGGACTAAAGGTTTCAAAGTAATCAATACCATAGGATTGTTTGAAACCTTGGGCAACTAAACGAGCTTTGTAGCGAGCAATGTTGCCGTTGGAGAGATGTTTAAGCTTATAGATCCATTTGCATCCAATTATCGGTTGACGAGCAGGACGGGGTACTAGAGACCAAGTACCTTGATGTCGACCATAGATAGGAAGGAAGATTGGCATCGAGAAGAAGAGTTCTTGCGGTTTCAGAGATATGCCGAATTTTTCTTTCAGAGACACCATTTTGTTGAGGTGTGTAGGGACAGGAAACTGGTGTGTGATGCCGCGAGAAAGAGTGAAGTTTTTAAGATGGGAGTTGTTAAATTCAGTGCCGCCATCACTTCGAAGAGTGCGAACTGCTGTATTAAGTTGTTTTTCAATGTAGTTAATGAAGTTAACAAGAAAAGAGGATACTTCATTTTTTTGTTTTAACAGAATAAACCCAAGTGTATTTAGTATAATCATCTATTAGAACCAAAAAATAACGAAAACCATCATTTGAAGCAACTGGGGATGGACCCCAAACATCCATATGAATAAGTTCAAGTGGAAATGAAGATACATTTTCAGAAGAAAAGAAAGGCAGCCGATGGCTCTTAGACAGAGCACAAGCATTACAAAGAGACTTTAACGAAGAAATACATAAAGAAGGAAATGATTTTGAAATGGCAGCCACAGTCTTTTGATTGGGATGACCCAACCGTCGGTGCCAAGATAAGGCAGAGCGATCTAAAGGAGCAAGAGTTGTTGATGCGGCGAGGATGGACTGCTGGAACGGGATGGGATAGAGTCCATTACGGCATTGTCCGTGAAGAAGCGGTTGTTTGGTCATCAAATCCTTGACACAAAAGCCAGATTTGTCAAATTTAATGGAACAATTATTATCATTGGTTAATTTAGATATAGAGATAAGTCTGTGAGTAAGGTTGGGAACATGGAAGAGATCATTGAGAAGAAGCTTACGAGTGGGTGTCGGTAACAGACCGTTACCAACATTTTGGATGGGCAGAGAGTGACCATTGCCTACGAATACCTGATCTCTACCTGAATAAGATTGTTGTTGCTGAAGCGGAAGCGCGTCTGGTGTGAGATGAGCTGAGGCTCCACTGTCCAGTACCAGGGAGCTGGTTCAGATTCAGCGACTAATGCAACAGACGAGGCAGAAGACTGAGGAGGTGTGTAACTGAAGTTTCCTCTATGCCAGCAATTCACAGCCGAGTGGCCTCGCTTCCCACAGATTTGACATTCTCCTTCAAATCGAGGTGTGCGAGAAGTAGCTCTGTTGGTATTGTTTGAATAAGTTCTGCCTCGTCCACGGTTGAAAGAGGATCTACCACGAGATCTTCCACGGGTAGAAAACAGAGCAGTTTGTCCATCAGGAACTGGAGAAGGATTAGAGAATGACAATTCACGAGCTGCATCTGTAGTCTGATGGACTTCTTCACTTCGAAGAAGAGAGTATAAATCGTCCAGATTTATGGGTTGAAGGGAGCTCCGGATTGTCGTTTTGAACGACTGGTATGAAGGAGGCAATCCGTTTAGGATGTAATGCAGCACATCTTCGTTGTCGATCGTTCCGCCAGCAGCTCTTATGTTATCCACTATGTTTTAATGGAGGCCAAATAATCAGTCATAGATTTGTTATGCATAGACAGAGAGTGCAGCTCATTTTTGAGCTGGATGACTCTCGAGCGGTTAGTAGAGAAGAAACGGTTCTCTAAAGTTTTCCAGATCGATGCAGAGGTTTCCAAAGTCAGAATATAAGGGAGAATTGACGGCGAGATTGTAGAAAACAGAGCGACAGACAAGTTTTGATCAATTAATGACCAAGAAGAAAACTGAGGATTCAGCGTCAACTGTCCAGTGGCAGTTAAGAGATGTTTCGGAGGGCAAAGAACGTTCCCATCCAAATAACCAGAGAAATGATTTGCAGCAAATAACTTGTAGATGGCGGATCGCCATGTAGGATAATTATCAGGGAGTAATTGAACGTTAATAACGTTCTTAACATTGGCAAGAAGAAACTTGAGAGTAGGAGGTATTACGACATCAATGGAGGTAGTGGTAACATCGGACGTGACGATTGCCGGAGGTGGAGTGTTTGGAGCAGAAGCCGACGAGTCTCCCATCTTCGTCAGCAGCCGAAGCAGCGCCGTTAGGCATCAGGCTCTGATACCATGATGAAACACAACCTGCAACCTAGCTGATAACACAAGCAGAGCAAAGAGGAAGATGAACAGTAACTGTGTATTTTCCATAACATTTCAGAGCGTAATACATGTGCTTATATAAAGAGAAAGGTAAACAGTAAATTACTAAAGTAACCCTGCTTATCACTATCAAAGCAGAGTTCGTGGAGACAGCTTCTGAGCAAACATCGGAGGAGATGGGCTGAGTAATGTAGCAGCGGCGTAGTGGGCTAAGCCTGCTTATCACTATGCCTAGAATGTCCTAATTGATACATAATGTTTGGATTGAACTCTATGTATTTCTAAATCAAGCATTGAGAGTTATATAAAAAGTTATCAAGACCATTTAAGGGGCGAACATTCTTTGAAATTTAGTGATTATATAGTCAAACCAACATCTCAATGAGATGAATCTAAAGAATTTAAAGATTGTTTAATTTTGAGTTCATTAAAGCATCAAGATATCCAATGGAGTGCTTTTTTGTGACAAAAATAAGTAAAATATATGTCTAGAATTCTATAAAAAGATCTTAATTCCACATATCCAAAGTAGACTTTTTGGTGGAGAATTTTTTAAGGTGGGTAGTTTTTGAACTTGAGAATTTTAGAACTCTACCTAATGTAGGTCATTGACTAAGGTCAACTATCATCACAAACCATTGTTAATCATCAACCAACAATGACACCAACCATGACCATTGTCCGATGTAAACCATCGACCTACCATTACCACACACAATTCTAGTTTTTGACCAATGTCTACCAATTACTTTATCATTTGCCTTTTATCTCCTCATGTTAGAAGAGCAAATGATGTGCTCTTCACCTACCTTTTGATGTTTCCCATCGAATATCGCCCTCATATTAATGATTGATCAAAATCCAACATTTGTGATTAGCTGCTAACTTCCAACTTTAATCTTTGTAATCTACTATTCTTACTCATATCAAGAGAATAACCAACCCAACAATCCATCATTACTTAATTTTAGATGTTCCATATTAACCATTATCTAACATTTACCAACGAGCAACTTCAGTCAGCTATCGATGCCCTCCAAGATTACCCAATCTTAATTTCAATTAGGGGAATGATTGATTAGCATAATATAGCTCTGACTTCCAAAATTCTTCATTGATCATCATTTAACACATGCATGTAATATATGACTAATTTCATACATCTATTAGCCACTAATGTTCACAGTTTGTCTTTCATGCCACATGATCTACGCTCTTATCAGAAGAACAATCAAGTTCATCATCTAATACTATTGCTTGACAGTTACTCTAACACCACAAGAATCTTCATACCATCATAGTGGATGTCATCCATAGTTCATATATGTTACATTATATTGACACCTTCTCTAATTACAGGAAAAAATTCCCTTCGTAATCTTTGACTCACACTAGTGAAAAAATTTCAACAATATTATGCTCATTAATTTGACACTTGCAAAGTTTTTCACCAAACAAAAAAAAAAAAAACCCACATCTCATTGTGCTTTCTCAACTTATCAGTGTGTTCAATATTATTTTGTATAAAATTAAGATGATAAAGTCTCATTGTCTCATTACAAATATTCTAGCACACACTAGCTTGTTTACTGTGTTCTATCTAAATATGTTGGTACGTGATGATAATCACGATGAGAATAAGATGGGAGGGAGAATAAACAAATTTCATATAAGTTGAGAAATTAATTAAGATTGGGGATTGATATATAATTTTAATTATTTATTTTTGCTATTATTAAGTTGATTAGTTGCTTTTTTATCAAAATTAAACTTAAGACTAGATGTTGTTGGTAAATCAATAGTTGTTACTATTAAGTTTATTAGGGGTGACAATTCGGTTTGTTTGTCGAATTTCGATCTGGTCGAAGTTGACCTAATCTAAATATGTTTGATCTGTCAAATCGAGTTGGGGAGTTGAATTTGAGTTTGACCGAAGCTGACCCAACTTGAATATGTTTGATATGAATCTGACTCTTTTATCATACAAGTCAAACATATAACCAAAATTTGACTAGATCTGAACCCGACGACTAACACAAATCCAACTAGTTTGACCATTCATTATACAGTAATTTTTTTGGACCAACACGACCTACTAAATTCAAAAATAACCCATTTAACATGAAAATAACATGCTTTAATTCAAACCTAACTCATTTATCCAAAACATAAATAATAATCAAGTCAACTCTAGGTTTTCAAGTTAGACCGAACTCGATCCAAAGCTTTATCAAATCGAATCATTTATTAACATCCCTAATTATGATCAACATAAATCTCGATTGAATTCCCCAAGAACATCATCAATACAAACCCCCCAAATAGTCTATTTTCCTTCCCCCCCAAAAAAAAAAAGTTAAAAATCTCTAGTCTCATAACGGATAGTGGACAGCCTCTTCTCATATGTAATTTCAAATTATAATAATACAACATCTATCACTGTCGTTTACCTTCTCTCATCCCCGGCTGCAATATCAGCCAATGCATGAATCGCTTTGTCATGTGTCAGCCTTGACCTTGCCCTCTATCTCCACATTCAAGGTAACTACATAGCATCTCTCTCTCTCTCTCTCTCTCTCTCTCTCTCTCTCTCTCTCTCTCTCTCTCTCTCTCTCTCTCTCTCTCTTAGCTTACTCGGATTGAAAGCAACCCAAAGATACTCAAATCAGACACCTAAGTGAGCACAAATCACAACGATTTTAACGGCTAAGTAAATAAATATGGCAACAGTTAAAACCATCGAATATAATAATGTGTAAAACCATTATAATTATTTATATACATAAGTCCTCATTTTGGTCAATAAAGCTTCTTGAAAGTGTTTTGGTTAATTTGACCATCAGAGTTTTGATCTCAATTCCATTGAATTGGTGAAATTGATAGATTCAATATGTAATCTTGTAATCATTGAATGGAGATTTCATCAACAATTGTTACCACTGGCACTGATCACCGCCAACAACCAAACCTAGATGTGGGCGCTTTTTGATTAGGAGAGGAGCAATCTAATTCATTAAATATTAAAAATAATAAATAATAATTTAATATTAATCTAGATGGAGTTCAGATTTACCCAAACCTTAAAATCTATAAAATAAATTCAAATTTTCCTTTTTAAATAAAGAATAGATTATCTTACCCAACTTTAATCTTCGTTTTGTTCGCTCCCTTCCAATTGAAATCAGAGATGATATTTGGTTGAGATTGAACAATTCAGACATTTTGTATATCCCATTGCCTCCCTCTATCATAGCCGAGTCAAATTCAAGAAAAGGTTGATCCATGTGATGAATGGGCTCTTAGCATATGATATTTGATGAGCTTTTCTTTGAGGGAAGTAATAAGCAATATGACCTACTCTGATATAAAAGAGAGATTATTAAATGCATGCGAGACTTTAGGTTATTTAGTCCCACTTCAAATAGATGAAAGTTTTGTCGTTATAAAAATATCTACTCTCATTCATGCTTATACTAAAAATTTTAAATAAAAACAAACATAGTATATCATTATATATTTGATTCAATATAGATCACCCTTTGATCTACTCCTAACACATCTGAGGGTCTGTTTGGAGAAAAAATATTATGTGTGGAGATCGGAAGCAGAACACCGTACGAAGATGATGTGGCACTTTCTGGTTGGTTTCCGGACGACGTTTGGCTTCCGCACAGAATAATTAATCCTGTTTGGGACGGTTGTAGTGTTTTACAAAGTTGATTGTGAAGTTGTTCTGGGAAAATTAATTTAGCTATTCTGATTATAAAAAATAGCTTTTCATCAAAATAATTATGAAAAGTAGTAAGAAGACAGTTAAAAAATAGTAGCAAAATAAAATTGTTGTTGCTGTTTAAAAAACAAAGCAACGAAAAAGTTGTCGCAAACTAACCCTAAATGATTTAGATGAGTTTAATGGACATCTTCCTTTAGATTGTTTAATTTACATGGTCAACTGATCATAATAATCCAATAAGGACTTTTATAAGAATTATATGGAAACAAGCTCCCCTAATTCCCCACTTGGCATTGGCTAACCAATTCAGCTGACAAATGTAAAGAGGGTAAATCAGCTGACCATCTACAATCCCATCTTGTCTTCAATACATTCATCATTAATTTTAATAATTCTTCAAAGCCATGGGAATCTGAAGTTGTTATTTATGATAAAATTATCTATGCTCCATTCGAATTGTCTCTCTATATCCCATAAAAATGTCATTTTGTTTGTACCCCTTGTCCTGGTTTATTTCAACCATGAGTATCTTCTGAGCATCCCAGGATTTAGTTAGATAATCAATGAGATTAATTATATTTTAAGTTAAGTGTCTCTTTAGGCTTCGTTTGGAACGTTTTTCTTACTGCTTCTTAAAGTAGCTTTCTATTACAAAAATTTTAATTTTTGTATTAAAAAATAGTTTTAAGAAGCCATAAGAAAGATGTATCAAATGAAGCCTTAATCTTTGATGGTGGACTGATTAGTATATTTTATTGACAATTGGCAATCCTCTAGTCAAAATAACTATTTTATTTAGATGTTTTTTTAATTATTCCAAAAGCGTCAAAAGTTAGACATAAAAGGGGCGGTTGTTGCCACCTTACCGATCAACCAAGGTGGTGTAGGCCGAATGAAAAAACTTCCCATGGACATCCATATGGTGTTGTTCTATTGAGATGATGCAAATATTTTCATGAAGTTTATCAAATAGTATTTAAACTTTTTGAAATTTATATGATCTCCACATACACCTCAATTTTATGAGTTATTTGTGACAAATGACTGCTCTTGAGAAGATGAGCATTTTCATATAAAAATAAAGGCATATTATCAACATTTTTTAGCTTGGGAGAGCTAAAAATTAGGGAAAAATGCTATGAACAACCTTTAAAAATTTAAGACATTCTAAGCATGGAGGGCATGGAGCTAAATCCTACATCAATTATTAGAGGTTGATAGGATTTCTTTATCCTTGGGAAGTCTATAATTAGGGGAAAATCATACAAGTAGCTATCAAAGAGTTGTACATTTTTTCAAGTTTGAGGGATTGTAAAAATAGGAAAAATTCTACAGGCATTTGTTAGGGAGATGAAATTTTTTTCAAGTCAGAAGGACTATGGATTGAGAGGAAACCCTACAAGCATCCATCATTGATCCATATAGTCTCCCACTTATAAGAGAACAATTATCCTTCCCGCTAATATAGCCAACTTCATGACATATATTCCCCCTCTTTTTAGGGAGAGATTATTCTGTGCAGTGTCTGAATGCATCCGGAAGCAAATCTGGACGCGCCACATCATCTAATGCACTATGTAGGGTGACATGGAGCGTCCGGATTGGCCTTTGGATGCATCCGAACACCACACGTAATAATTTTTTTCTTTTCAGGAGATGGATTTGTATGCAAATAGAGGAAAGAAATGGGGAGGAGAGAAGGACGATGGTTGAATATTACTAGAAAGCCGCTTTAAGAAGCAATTTTTTTTTAACCAAAAAGAATAATATATTGATCCAAAAAAGAGTACACAGGACAGAGCAAATGAGTACACAGGACAGAGCAAATGCCAAAAAAAAAAAACAAGAGAAAATACAAAGATAAATCCAAGGAGGGCTCAATAATTAGCCGAGGCTCCCAGCTACCCCGAAGCCACACACGGACCTCCAATTTGGCGAAGATAGCGCTCCAATCGATCCAACCAATACGAAAGCATCACCAAAGGTTGCCACCAGCTATGACGACGAGGGAACGAGCCCCAGCCACATCATTGCCCAATAACCCCACGACCCACAAAATCAACCAAAAGAACAAAATCCAGCCAGAGAAAGCAATAGGGCAACAAGCAAAGGAAAAAAGGGACTACCTACCTCTCCTGCCCCTCCCACGAAACCTCCCATGAGAGGCAATAGAGAGAACAGGTCTATCACAAACCAGTTTAAAATCCATACCAGGATCAGATCCTCCACCAAAATCCGAAGAGGAATCAGAGCCGGAATCATATTCAGACTTACAATGCAACCAATCAAGATGAGTCCTCACATCCATCCCGGAATTATCACCCACATGATACACCAACGCATGGTTGTCGATCAAGTTCACTGGCACATTGACAAAAGAGTTAGAATTATCCACCATTCCTTTCCTAGCATTTACAACACCTCCAACCACATCACTTCTGTCAATATTCAGAGAAGACTCCACAACAGTATTAGAGACAGGATAAGCATCATTTTTCATACCTCCACAATCACCATTAAGGCTCACACAACCAGCCTGTAACAAACCAGGAACCCCCACCCCCACAACAGCAGGTGTTATAGAACATAACTGACTAGAAACCGCATGAACAATAGCATTAACAACCACTTGCTCAGAACCACAAGCCCGTTGACCATCCAAAATATTAGTAGTTTCAGACAATGGAAAATCATCAACAACAACCAAATTATCCCCAGCCAAAACATTCAAATTGTGATCAACGACAGGAGTATTATTTTGAGTATCACCAGTTACTTCCACATAAGGAAAAACCGTATCACCAATGGGCAACGGATCCACATGCGACAAAAAGAGAGCAGTATCATTTAAACGGGGGGGGGGGGGGGGGGGGGGGGGGGGGGGGGGGGGGGGGGACTAACAACAATATCTACTGAAGGAGAAGAACAATTACCTGCAACAGGACAAATCGGATCCTTAGGGGGAGACTTACCCAAAATCGGATTATCAAGCATCGGACGACAGTTACCAGAGGAATGCCCAAGTTTCTTACAAGAAGAACAAAAAGGAGGAAAATCTTCAAAATGCACTTGTTGGACATAACTAGAAACCTCAGGGCCTAACCAAATCTTATCAGGATAAGATTTGGTAACATCCAACTCAACCAGGACACGGGCAAGAGACGGCCTGGAACCAATAGAAGTGGCAGTGCCAATTTTAAGCGGTTTACCAAAGATCAAACCGAGACCATGAAGAATCCTGGAAGAGAAAAGATGGGAACGGAGCTGAGGGAAAGATACCCAGATGGGTACAATCGGCGATTCAATACCAATATCCACAAGAGGCAACCATTTTGAAAGTTTCATGTAACAATTAAAGACTATGTAAGATCCATGGAAAAAAAAAACCCTACAGTAATCAATATCATTTTTAAGCTTGATGAGAATATACGTAGGGTCCAAAAGTGTTACAGACAATTCCCCATTTAATTTCAAATTAAAGAAGAAGCGCCTGATCGCATCCAGAGAAGGACGTTTTGACGGGAAAAATCCAACAAGAGAAAATTGGAAAGGAGCCGCTAAAGCAGAAATTTCATTCTCCGAAATCCAAAGAGAAGGTAATCAGCGAAAAGACGAAACCTTCAAATCGGGAAAAGAGGGAGTAGACGATGAACCAGAAAGCATCTCTAAAAACGAACGAGAAGAGGAAACACCCTCTAAAAAACCTGGATCACACAGTTTCGGCGGCATGCCGGCAAAAGCCGGAATAAACCCCGACCAAAACCACAAAAACTAGGAGCAAAGAACAACTAGAGAGAGAAGGAAACTGCCCTGAAGTAGAGGAGAGGAGCCACCACGACCAGTGAAACCAACCAGAAGGAGCCGTCGGAGGGAGCTAGGGCAAAGCCCTAGCGGAGCGGCCTGAGCGAAAGGGCGAAAAAATGAATGTATGTCGAAATTAAATGAAATGTAAGATGATAACGCTTTAAGAAGCAATAAGAAAGATGTTCAGCCCAAAAGAAGCTTAACTCTTATACTAAAAAGATGATTTAGAAAACAATAAGAAACTTGTTAAACTTCGTTTAGGACGTCTTTCTTAATGTTTTCTGAACCAATTTTTTAGTACAAAAATTTTTAGTTTAACAAATTGTTGTATTAACAAACTTCTTTTAAAAATCAATAAAAAAAGTCATCCCAAATGAAGCCTTAATTTCTCTAATTATATTACCATATTAATTTGACAGCTAAGGCTGCTTGTAAACATTCTCCTTCTGATGGTAACATTGAAAGCTAAATTCTCAAATTCTCTCTCTTTTATTCTTCTCCCTTATATTATGAGGTCACCATTTACGTGTTGTCCAGCGAGCTATATAAAATTATAAAATATTGATCATTTTGAAATAATTTCTATTTAATTATTAATAATGATGAATTGATGATTACCTCAGCAATTAGATTTTATTTTATTTTATTTTTTAAACTGTAGCAATATAGAAACTTTGAAGTGTATAGCCTGAGATTTAAAATCATTAATGGGAGCCAGTTTGGTTTGTGTTTTTTAAAGGCAGCTGGCTGACTTAAATTTCTACGATAATTTAGTAATTATCATAAAGCTTATTTAAACTATTTATTAAGAAAAAAAATTAAAAAAAAGGAGTCATGAGAAGGCATTTGTTTAAATAAACTTTTTCTCATAATTAGAAATCTTTAATATTTAAAAAAAAACATAATAAAATATGAAAACATAAGTTTAAATTTAAAAATATATAAATTTATTTTGCATGTAAATTGATTACAATTTCTAACAAGATATAATATTTAAAAATATTAAAACATAAAATAAAAAATTTTAAAATCCAATCAATATATCATTATCTTACACTTGTTTGGGACAGCTTTTCTACTGCTTTTTATATCAGATTTTTAGTATAAAATTTTTTGAAAGAAGCAAAAAAATTGTGGCTAAAAGTTATCCCAAACAAAACTTTAATTTTATTTTCCAATATATGTCACCAAATGTCAGCTTCTTATGATTAATAATTTATTGCATGATGATTAGTATCATCTCTTGGCATTTCTACCTTCCCAAAATGAGAATAATCAGAACTTTCTGTCTCTTCTCAATTTAAGAAGGTAAAAGAAACCTACAATAATATTTTATATCCTAAACTTAAGAAAATAGGGGAGAGAATTATATTTATTGAAGTCACATGAATGCATTACACATGTCGATTAATGAACACATTTCACAAAGAATTTATATTAGAATTTCTTGATACAAGTTTTTTTTTTTCTGATAAATATTATTCTATGGTTGATTTTATTCACTTATTTTATTAATAACATAAAGTTTAGCATATTCTTTTTCTTAATTAGTGTATGTCGAATTCATCTAAGTTGGATTAATCAAGTTTTAATTTGAATATAATCTAAATTCAAAAAATTCAAAGATTAACTCAAAACTCATAAATCCATAAGTTTTACATACCCACTTTAGTGAAAAGTCGCATGAGGAATGGTCTTAAGCTTTGTTTGGGGCGGCTTTCTTACTGCTTCCTAGGGGTGTCAATTCGGGTCAACCCGTCGGGTTCGGGTCGAACCCGACACGGATCTAAACGGGTCAACCCGAACCCGACCCCGACCCGTTTGCAAAAACGGGTCGAGCATTTCAACCCGGACCCGACCCGGCCGGGTTGCCGGGTTGACCCGACTCGACCCGCGACCCGGCAGTGGGTGACGCGCGGCAGCGGGGCAGCGGCGACGGTGGGGGCGGTAGCGGCGACGGCGCGGGGCAGCGGCGACGGCGCGGGGCAGCGGCGACTGCGCGGGCGGCAGCGGCGAAGGCGCGGGCGTCACGCTGCTCTCGGCACGCGGGCGGCAGCGCTCTCGGCACGCGGGCGGCAGCTGCTCTCGGCACGCGGGCGGCAGCGCCGCAGCGGCACGCGGCAGCGGCTCCGCTTCTCGGCACGCGCGCGGCAGCCGATCTCGGCACGCGGCACTCGCGCGGCAGCCGATCTCGGCACGCGGCACGTGGGCAGCGGGCAGGGCAGCGGCCGGGCAGGGGGCAGCCGGGCAGGGCAGCGGCCGGGCAAGGGGCAGCCGGGCAGGGCAGCGGCCGGGCAGGGGGCAGGGCAGAGCGGGCAGCGGTCAGGCAGCAAAAAATTCATTTTTTTTAAATAAACGGGTTTGCGGGTTGACCCGACGGGTTGCCGGGTCAACCCGAACCCGACCCGTTTATCAAACGGGTCGAATTAGAGAACCCGAACCTGACCCGTTTATCAAACGGGTCGGGTCCAACCCGGATTTTCCGGGTCGGGTACGGGTCGGGTTTTCGGGTCGGGTCAAATATTGACACCCCTACTGCTTCCTAAAACAACTTTTTAGTAAGAAGATTAAAACTATTATACTAGTATAAAAAACTACTTTAAGAAGCAATAAGAAAATCATCATAAACGAAGCCTGGGGCTTCGTTCGTGACGACTTTCTTATTGCTTATTAAACCATCTTACTAGTACAAAAATTAAAATTTTTGTAGAAGCTGGTTTAAGAAGCAGAAAGAAAGTCGTCCCAAGAAAAACCTTAACCTAATTCTTGTTACACAAATATTGAACTCGAATGAAGAAATTTAGAAGTCTTTTATCCTTTAGAGAACATTTAGAGGCCAAGGCTAGAATCAATGAGAAGATGCCTCTTTTGAAAAACTAATAGCCTCTCAATCCCATATTGTCTTGGGTAAGCCTTTTTTGCAAGTATTGAAATTTTTTATTTTATTTTATATAAGTTATGGATTCTTAAATTTTGGTGCTAAAAAAATATAACTAAATAACCATATATTTAACAGTTTAACTAATTAATTCACATTAGAAGAAAGATTCAAATAGCTGGTATTTGAGGCTAAATATATAAGCCAAAACAATGCTCCACCTTATCAAATGGAAATTAACAGCCCCTTTGATGCAAATTTTGTCATATTATTATTTTGACCTATGAATTTGCACCTTTAATTGTGTTTAAAAATAATTTTACTTTAAAAAGTACTGAAAGCCATTGATTTTTTAAATGTAAAAAATAATAATTTGTCTGCTTGTATTGAGATTGTCTTTCATGTAAAAAGCTTTACTATATCCTTCCTTATAATACCAAACCAAATTTATTATCAATATCGTACCAAACGAAACGAAAGGCTTTGTTTGGGACAGCTTTCTTGAAAGCAAATTTTTGGTAGAAATTTTTTTTAACTAAAAAAATTTGTATCTGAAAGCTATTTTAGAAAACATTAAGAAAATTATCCTAAATGAAGTGTAAGGCTTTGTTTGGGACAACTTTTTTACTGCTTCTTAAAGCTGTTTTTTAATACAAAATTTTTATTTTTTTCTACTAAAAAGCTGCTTTGAGAAGCAGTAAAAAAGCCGTTCCAAGCGAAGCCTAAGGCTTCGTTTGGGACTGCTTTTTTATTACTTTCTAAAACGGAGTTTTAGTACAAAAATAAAAAAATTTGTACTAAAACTCCTTTTTAGAAAGCAGTAAAAAAGCCGTCCCAAACAAAACCTAAATCTTCATGTGGAAAGACATTTTCCTTCATAGGAACTTTGAATTTATCATTGTGAAAGAGAAGTGAAGGAAAGGAATAAAATTTATGTAATTTATATATTTGTTAATGTTCTACAGCTGTTAGTTTAACAGCTTGAAAGGCTGAACCGCTGAAGCTATTTTAACATTTTATTTCATTCATATTCCTAAAATCCAAACTTTCTTGAATTTTTTCATTGTATAAATGAGCAAGTCCAATAATGCCTGTTTGTTCTTATGAAGGATTGTGTAGAAATGGCCAAGAAAATAAATTGATTTTAACAATATAGCATATACCACATTTCAAGAAAAATAAAATAAAACCACTACAATTTATCAACTTATCAATAAGTTTATTATCTATATTATTATTATTTTTTTATTTTTATTATGGCTTGTTATACAAAAATATAAAATTTGAATGGTTTGGAGTTGTTTGGACTGCAACGTAAAAGAAATACATAATATTTACATGCTTTGGAGTTGTTTGGATGCATGTAATTATTTTTTGGGGGGATTTAAATACATGCTACCGTATATCACTTTATTTACATATTAACATTTAAAATTTAAATATTATATGTATACCACCCATAGATTAAAGATGAGAGCTATAAATGAAATATTAAAGTTTATATGACAGTATGGGTGGTATAAATGAAATATAGGAGTGATATATTTGATATTAAAATTGTATATGGGTGGAAGGGATGAAATATTTAAGTTTTGGGTATAAAATATGTAAATATAGTGATATGCGATGGTATGCATGTAAATCCCCCTTATTTTTCTTATTTGGCTTGAAGTAAAATGAATGAAACATAAAGTTCGAAGATAACAGTGGTAAGTGGCCAGTAATGGTGGTGGTGATCGGCAATGGGGCCATAGGAGTAGTGGTGGCAAATGGCGGTAGCCAACAATGATGCTAGCTACTAGCAATGGCTGATGAAGGTACGTGGCGGCGGGTGATAGTCAGTGTTAGTGGAGGCTATTGAAGGATATTGTTGGTGGCGATAGCGGAATAAGAAGGATGGTGCATTTAAAAGTTATGACTTCCTCTTTCCGCAAAGTGATTCTCATCATAATTTTTTTAGTTAAGCATATTAAATACATCAAAATTCAAGAATCCCAGCCAACATATGTTCGCTAGCAATAACTATGGCATATGCAAATGAAATCAATGATTATAACTTTGGATGCTATGTTGAAGATTTGAAATTGCTTATTTACAAGCTTCAAATATATATGTGGTGATTTTGTTTTTTGTTTCAAAAACATTTTAAATAGGACATGTTCGCTAACAAACTAACAGAAAATAAATCATTATAAACTATCACTAGGGCTTCCTTTGGAACTGTTTTTTTACTTCTTTATGAAGTTGTTGTAGAAAAAAATAAAATTTTAAAACTATTGTAAAAAACAACTTCTAGTACAAAAATTATGATTATGATATAAAAAGTAAGACAATAAGAAAATTATGCCAAACAAAACCAAAAATTGATACAAATCCAATTACAAATTGAATGTGTTCTTAATAATATGTTCTAAGATATGTCATTTGATTCTTTGGAATTTGCTTGCACAAAAGATTTTCATGTATTTGTAACTATCTTGATTCCTTGCTTGGAATGTTCTTTATTAATTTTTGAACTTGAAAATCAGCCTTTTAATTAAAATATTCAATACATTATTGCTTGGGAGTTAATAAATAAATTTTCCTTTGATCAACTTATGCAATCAAATCTAGTGGTTTGCTCAATTTAAGAGGCACAAAGTCAAGCTTCTGAATGGAAAGCTTTCAGAATAGTCAATAATACTAATCAAGAAAATGAATGTCACCTTCCTTTTATCAAGGTTAGATTGCAGTGATAAAATAATTTTCTAAAGCATCATAAATACAAAGAAATAATCCATGTTAATCTTCACAAGTTTTTAATTATTTTTTATTTAATTTTAGGTCCGTTTGGGTCGGCTGCAACATTTTGTAAAGTTAATTATTGAAGTATTGTGAAAAAAAATAATTTTCTTAAAAATATTGTAGAAAACATCTTCCACGTACAAAAATTTCTTGTAAGTAGTGAAAAAGTAATGATCAAACCAAAATTATGATTGTGATCTGAAAGCAAAGCAATAAGAAAGTTATCCAACTGAAGCCTTAGATTTTTTTTAAGATAACTTTCTTACTACTTTCTAATATAACTTTTTTGTATAAAAATTTCATGAACTAGAAATTTTTATAATAGAAATCTGTTTAGAAAGAAGTAAAAAAGTTGTACTAAAGCAGTAAGAAAGCTTCTTGAACTAAAGCCTTAGGCTTAGTTGGGATAACTTTCTTACTACTTTGCTTTTTAGAATGTTAACATAATTTTTATTTGATCATTACTTTTTCACTATTTTTAATAAATTTTTGTACTGAGAATTTTTTTTTTTCATAAAAGCTTTACAACTGACTTTATAAAAAATTGCATCATCCCAAATAGACCTTTAATCTGAAATTACATACCACTTATACAAATTATTCCTTTTATAAATCTTTAGTATTGACCTCCACCAATAAATACAGCTTTAACTTTTGGTGGCACAGGGAAAAGTTTGAATAGTCTAATTAGATATGACAAAAAAATGTTCAAATGACTTTTAAGTTCATAAAGGCAATAAATGATTATTTTCTATTGGAATTGACAAAATAGATGAATAATTGGGGGATTTCTATACATATTACTTACATATTTATAAGGATCTAATTTTTTATATTTACTTTATATCTTCACAATTATAATGAGGAATGCAGGTAGTCGAGCCAGCTATTGCGCTCATGAGTCCAGCTTATTGAGCTACATATTCGAGCTCTAGTCTATACTAGAGCTCATTATTTGTAACATGACAAAAAGATCTCATTTATTTTTAGAATAAAATAAAGATTCACTCCTCCAAGAAATGTAATAAAAATTTATTTCCATTTTATTTAAGCAAATTAATTGCATAATTAGTGAAAAAAATATTGATTTTCCCACTTTCATTAAACCAATTAAGTAAAATGGATCCAATTTACTTTAAAATAAACTTATTTAAGAAATATAACAATAATTATTTTAATTTGACATATATTATAAGGGATATTCTACTAAGATTGACGTTGAAGCCAAGCTCAATTAGCTCACGAGATGACTTGTTTAAAAAATATCACTATAAGATATAGATAAAAAAACATTAGAATTAAAATGTTCAAGTATAAATCTATTATAAAGAATTAAAAAACATATCTCACTTTCTTATATCAAGTAATTTTGAATTATTTATTTTCTAATTTATCATTCTTTTTATATTTTTATTATAATATTTGCTTGAATCACAATCATTTTGTCATTTTCATTATAAACAAAACCGGCTCGAATTCATAGAATTAAGCTCGAACTTGAATTCGAAGTCGATTCATTAACCAAGATCAAGTTCAAGATAGCAGTTACTCGAGCTTGGCTCAACTTGTAGGCACTACTAGCTCACATATTATTTCCCATGTTATAGAAATAATATTAAAAAATAATTTAATAAATAGAAAGAGAAATTTTTCCCTTAATGAAGCTAAGTTACCCCAAATGTAAAACAATGGCAGTAAAAAAAAAAAAACTGTAAAAAAAATGAAAATTTGAAATTGTATCTACCACGGTTGAATTGTCTGCGAGAATCCGTGTGAGGAAGACTGCACCATATTGAAATGGGAGGTGAGGGCCCCTCGAAGAAACACGTTGGGTCCACAGGAGGAGCTCCTTCTTCATTCCTTCTTCCCTATTTAAGAAGGCAGTAGTTAGTTTGGAGCACAAAACCGTCATCTCTTCTGTTTTCTTCTTATAAAGGAAGGGGAAGGAGAAGCTATCTATACATTCTTCTGCTCAACAATCTAAAAACCTCATCTTGTATTCAATCTTCCACTTTCCATCTTCACTTCTTTCTTCTTCTTGGACCAAGAGAGGCAAAGGTTTGTTCTTTGTTTCTTCTTATCAATGGGGTGGATTTCCGTTGGTGTTTTTCTTTTTCTTTTTTGGTGATCATTTCGAAAGATTCTGGATTGATCGCGGGAAGCTGGCGGCTTTTTCTTGGGTTCTATTGTTTTGGGGATTTTGGGATGTTTCCTGTTTGGTGTTTTGGTAAAATGAGTTTATGAACTTTGTTGGCATTTTAGTTCTTTAGTTTTGTTTGGGTTACTGGTTTCAGTTGGAGTTATACGATGTCAGAAGGAACTGACATGAGGGAGTTTGTTTTAGTTTCAATTGATTGAGGTTGTAAAAACTTGAAGAACCTTTTTAGAATTTATGATTTTTTATGTAGAGAAATCTAAAATCATTACTGGTAGAGGAAAATGAATGATCTTTTGAAGGCCAATCCTTTTCTTGTTTGTTTCCATTGTTAATGAAATTTCCTCTCTCCCTTTCTCTCTCTCTTTCTCTCTAATTTAAAATGAATTTGTACTGATCTTTGTCTTACAGGATTAACGAGAAGAGAAAGATATCATCTTGGCTTTCATTTTTTCCCTCCTCGATCAAGCATTTATTTCAATCAAAATGGGATTGGCATTTTCATGTCCTGGCTGTGAAACCAATCAATTGGATGAGAACTTTGATGCCCTCATGGGCTCCATTAGTTTTTGCGGAGGCTATGCAAAATCCAATATTTGTTCTGGAAATAACAATCACTGTGGTGATTCAGACCCCAATCTGCTGAAGGCTTTTGGCTCTGGAAGATTTATCATTGGTGGATCCTTAAATTTAAAAAGAAAGGAAGCCGATCCAATCCACCTGGAAACAAATATCTCATTTAAGAACTCTGAAATCTCCACAAAATCAAACACAGCTAAGCGCACGAGGTTCAGTGAAGAAGCGTCGGAGACACCCCAGGCAGAGCCCGGTAGCCCGAAACATGACGCCGCTGTTAAGTTGCAGAAGGTTTACAAAAGCTTCAGAACAAGAAGACAACTTGCTGATTGTGCTGTTCTGGTTGAGCAGAAATGGTATAACCACGAGCAATTTCTTGTTTTATTCCTTCTTGTTATCTAGTATCTTACTTGTTCTTTATGTTGTTCTCTTTCTTCAAGCATCTTATATTGCATCTTTGACTCGGCCAACTGCAGGTGGAAGTTGTTGGATTTTGCATTGCTTAAGAGAAGCTCTGTGTCCTTTTTTGATATTGATAAGCCTGAGTCAGCGGTCTCCAAGTGGTCAAGGGCTAGAACCAGAGCTGCTAAGGTATGCACAGCACCCTTCTGATTAAATGATAAAGTTTTGATTTTTCCTTTTCCTTTTGCCAGTATGAATCTATATAGCTTTTTTGCTGAAATTTATATTAATTTTCTGATTCGGGATCTATCTTTGCAGGTTGGTAAAGGTTTATCTAAGAATGCAAAAGCCCAGAAGCTAGCTCTGCAGCACTGGCTGGAGGCGGTATGTACTAAAACTACAATGACCTTCGCTTTTTCTTGTTCTCTAATCTGCAACTTGTTTTTTACATTCTTTTTTCTTTATTTGTTCTGCAAACAGATTGATCCGCGCCATCGATACGGCCATAATCTCCACTTCTACTATGATTGCTGGCTTCGTTGCGAGAGCAAGCAGCCCTTCTTCTACTGGTAGGCTTAAGAAGCTTTTCTTCCTTGCTCAAAGATTTTTGAACATTTCTTCCATCATTTATCCTATCTTTGTGCTGAGGAGGAACCATCAATAATTTGCAGGCTTGATGTGGGAGAGGGGAAGGAGGTCAATTTAGAAGCTTGTCACCGATTAAAGCTTCAACAGCAGTGTATCAAGTATCTTGGCCCGGTGAGTATTGATTCTGCAAATCACATCGATCAAATGAAGAAGAAATTTTCGTCTTACAGAAATTTTAATATCAATTATCTCTTGTTCTGCAGAAAGAAAGGGAGGCCTATGAAGTTATTGTTGAAGAAGGTAGACTCATTTATAAGAAGAGCAGAGAGATACTGGACACAACTGGAGGTCCAAAAGATTCAAAATGGATATTTGTACTGAGCACATCAAAGAATTTGTATGTTAGCTTGGTAGGTATCAACTCGTCAACTATGCACTGGGTTTTTTTTTATTATTATTATTTTATGAATTGATCTGATAAATTTCTTGCTGATTGCAGAAGAAGAAAGGTCGGTTTCAGCACTCGAGTTTTCTTGCAGGAGCTGCCACGTCTGCTGCTGGAAGGCTAGTTGTTAAAAATGGGATCTTGAAGGTAAAAGACTAAAAAATTTACACTTTTTGTAAATGTGGATTCCATTCTCGATATGGAGTACTAATTTTATTCCTTTTGATAGGCTGTTTGGCCTCACAGTGGCCATTACCGTCCAACCGAAGAAAATTTTGAGGAGTTTATGAGCTTCCTCGAGGAAAACAATGTCTCTCTCTCTGATGTTAAGGTTAATATTCTTACTTAAAACACATCTTTCTTCTTGTTCACAATGATTTCATGGCTCAAATCCTTTCTCTAATCCATGCAGAAAGCCCCAGAAGAAGGTGACGATGAATGGGGAAGCGTTCTCCGAAGCCGAAATTCAGAATCAGACTTGACAAGTTCAAATATCTACACTGAATCTCAACTCGAATCCGACTTGCCAAATTCCTTCCATGAATTGGATAGTGAAGCTGCAGTGCCCAAGGATTCAATTTCTACCAGTGAAAGAGACCAAGATGAAAAGAGAACTTTCACAGATGACCAAGCAAGTGAAGGAGAAGAAGAGAAGGGATCGGATAGCAGCACAATATTATCAAATCAGAATTATGATACACCCGAACAATCTGGAGATGAATCTGCGGAGAGCTCATCGCCCTCCCAAAGCCAGTTTATCTTCCACAAACCAAGTCTTTTCATAGAGGAGAAAGAAAATGGCGATGAAGAACCAATACCAGAAGAGCTCATCATTGAAAGGATGAGCTCAAATAAGGTGATCAAGCCATGCCAATTGGGAACAAAATTACCTTTCAAGTGGACCACAGGAGCTGGAGCTCGCATCGGTTATATGAGGAACTACCCCTCAGAATTACAATTCAGTGCGCTCGAACAAGTCAGTCTCTCTCCAAAAGCTGCTGGGTTTTCAAGGCCGTTTTCGTCCCCTCGGGCTTTATCAAGCCCTTGGCCAGTGACACAAGAAACATCTAAATTTAACATTGAGACATAGTAGATTATTGAATCGAAATTCATAGGCAAGCTTAGATTATTTGTTTTGATTCTCTTCATTCCTTAAAGAGGTGAAATAAGATATTACATCTGTAACATTTTTTTTCTCAGTAAATACTGAAAAGAGAGAGATACATCTTACTTCAAAAGGAAATTGAGATTTCTTAAGTTAATTTTTGGTATTACAGTTTCAATGGTACTGCTTCTGGTCATCTCATTTGGAACTGTTACTGGATTTTCTTTACTTCTCATTTACAAGCAACCAAATGACCTCATAGCCATAGGAATATATATCTCATGATTCATACAACTTTGATCATTTAAATTAAGCCTATAAATGAGATTTAGGCTTTGTTTGAGACGGCTTTTTTACTGTTTCTTAAAGCGGCTTTTTAGACAAAATTTTTATTTATTTTTGTCTAGAAAGCCGCTTTCAAAAGCAGCAAAAAAGCCGTCGCAAACGAAGCCTTAATCAATTGACTTTTTTAAATTAATATATTTTCTAATTATTTGATGTGATTCCAGACTAAATACTTTCATGTACCCTACTATCTCCCCCTCATTGAGTGGGAGTGACACAAATTATAATTTGTAACCAGCTCAAGAGATAATTTTAACTCGAGTATCAATATTGAGCTACTAAACACACCCGAGAGATCGACTCACAAAGTCAGACAGAAATTAAGACTAATTGCCCAACGAATTCTAAAATTTGCCTAGAGTACTAATTGACCTACTATGTGTTCTCACCATAAGAATTAGCCAAATTTCATAACTTATCGTAGACTCAAAGCTTGATTCACTTGTTATGTATTTAGCTATATCTGGTTCAACCTTTATATTTTTATAAAATTGCGCTATGTAGTCAATTAAGTAACTCTATTCTAGTTATGATGGGCAAAAAAATGTCTCATAAAAAACACAAAATCACTTTAATATTCTGGGAATTGCTTCTTTATAGTTTGTTTAGACTTGCCCTTTTTAGGCCTCGTTTGGGACGGCTTTCTTACCAGTGGTCTCCTACTAGTCGTTTTAAGAACTAGCTAGAAAGTCATCCCAAACGAAGCCTTAGTCAAATGAATCCAGCCTAGTTCATTGTAGATCAAATTGTTAAGAGAAATATTGAGATACAACATCTATCTCATCCTTATTGGTTATTGGTTTGATCCATTTCTCCTGCGAAATTTTGAAATATTTTCACAAAGGGCTTTGAATCCAATAAGAGTAGAAGCCCAAAAGGAATGATTGTTGTGTAAAACTCACCATAATTTGAAATCTTAAAATTTATCATTATTGCTACTGTCTACAATTATAAAAAATGCTTAAAAACAATAGATATTTTTTATTGTCTATTGAAATTAGTAAGTTTAATAGAAGTGATAATTATGTATTAAAATTTATATTTATTTTAAAATGAGTGTAATATATAAATAATTTATATTTTTATGTATAATAACTTTATTATTTATTGATTAATAACTATTGAATATTTTTTGGGAATGTGGAATATTTAAATGTTAATTATTTAAAAAGTCATAATTCAATTTTATAAAGTTTAATGTAAATATGAGTGCTTGACAGCTTAATTATAAATCCTTAAATCTTATTCATCTTGCATTAAATTTTTGCTTCCACAAAGAAATTTTATTTTTAAAATCAATCACTAAAATATTAAATATATAATAAAATTTTTAGCTTTTAGTTTCAATATTTTGTTAACTTTTAATAATGTAAGGATTGTTTGACATCACTTTTTATTTTTATTTTAAAGAAAATTTATTTGATTTATTTTTTTAATTTAATTGATTTATTATTTAAAAAATTAAATTAAAATTATTTTAAAAAACACTCAAAACAATTTTTAGATAATATAAAAAATTCATCAAAGTCATGACCTCTATTGACTATAACTAATTATTAACGCCTCTTGTAACTATTACTAGGGTGCAAACGAGTCAAGTCAGCTCGTAAGATTATTTGAGCTCATCTAAATAATGAGCTCACATGCCAAATTTATTGAACTTCAAGATCCAATTTGAGCAATTTTTTAAGCTCTAGAAACAATCAAGCCTGAATTCGGTAAAATAATGGAGCCACCGAGCTGGAGTTAGATCAAAATACTGCTTGACTCAGCAGCTTGTTGATAGTTTGAATAGCCGTCCCGTGGAGATAAAATGAAAAATCAAATCACACGGACGAGAGATTATTACGTGCAGTCACCAGACCGTCCGGAGGCCAATCAGGACGCGCCACATCACCCGATACAGTGGTACACAGTGCTGATACACGAATTTTTTTAAGGAGCATGTATAATATATATTTTTAGTAGTAGGGGCATGTAAGTTTTAAAATTTAAAATGGAGTAAACAAGCCAAACAAATTGATGCATTCACCAGACCGTCCGGAGGCCAATCAGGACGCGCCACATCACCCGATACAGTGGTACACAGTGCTGATACACGAATTTTTTTAAGGAGCATGTATAATATATATTTTTAGTAGTAGGGGCATGTAAGTTTTAAAATTTAAAATGGAGTAAACAAGCCAAACAAATTGATGCATTCACCATGCATGCCCCCCCCCCCCCTCCCCCCGAGTTAGCCATGTGAATTGTAGCAATGTGCCATACTAAAGGGTGCACTCAATGAAATGCGCCAAACAATATTGAGCATTGCATTCAATGCGTCAAACTATTTTGCTTATTCTAAATACGCTAAACAGTTTGTTGCATTCAATAGAATGCAACATTCTGTTCGGTTAGTTTGCTTCTTTTTATTTTGTTTAATACTCTACTCCTATTTTTAATTTAAATAAAACACTTGCTCATTCTTATGAAAATTTCCAGTATACAACATATTTGTGACGTGGCCCATCCTGATTTCGCTCTGGACTGCACGTACAATTTGTGACGTATCCCATGACCGCACGTAATAATTTTGTCAGGAGTCTGGTTGTACGTACGCATTAAGTAATCTAGGTCGATTAGGAAAAGCTAGCAGCGAGCTGCGAAAGGGGAAGATGCAGAGGAAAAATTTTGAAATAAGCATCATTATGAATGTGGCTAGTTGAATAAGCACGTTTAAATTTTTTTTAAAAACTTGGCATAATTCTCCGTTTAACATGCGATTAGGTATGCATAGGTACAGGCCCGTGAGGTCAAAATCGTCTGTTTAACAGGCGACTAACTCTTGTTACGGAATTATTTGAAAAGCCGGCCCAATGCCCTAGTCCTCTTCCGCTTGTGTTCGTCTCTCCTAATCCCAACGGACAACCTTCACCTAATTTCGCTCATGTTGACTCTAAGGGGCAGTTTGGATGCACCAAGGATTTAATTTAAGTAGGACTTCATAAATCCTCTAAATCCATATTTACAGAATCCTAGGGCTATTAAATTCTGAAAACTGTTTGATAACATTTAATATAAATCCTAATAAATCCTTTGTAAATATTTGGCAATTCTATTCAAGATTTAAGGTGATTAAGAGATTTGACATTTATTTCTAGGATAATTAAAGCACAACAGGATAAAATTGAATAAAACATAACAAAGCTTTGTTAATACCAATTAATATTATAATACTAATTAACTATTTATAATATTTTATAATAATTATTTTTATTTAAATTCATATTTAATCCTATTAATTATTTTAAAATAACTCAGTATTTAACTAATAATTTTATTAATAATTTAATTAATTATTTAAATAGTATTTAATTAGTTTCATTTAATTATTAATATTTTAAAGGGGGTTTTACATACATACCACTTTATTTCATGCTATTTATATATCTAACATCCAAAACATTAATATTATATGACTACTACTCATAGAACAAATTTGAATGCATGGAATGAAATATTAAAGTTTATAGGATTGTATGAATGATAAAAATGAATTATAAGAATGGTATATTTGATATTAAAGTTGTATATGAGTGGCAGGTATGTAATATTAATATTTTGGGTGTTAAATATGTAAATAGCATGAAATAAAGTGGTATGTATATAAATTTCCCTATTTTAAATTATATTAATTATGTTATGCAACAATAACTTACAGAGTGTAGGTTTTGCCTCTTATTTTCTTTCGGCTTCGTTCCTTCGTATGTAATATTAATATTTTGGGTGTTAAATATGTAAATAGCATGAAATAAAGTGGTATGTATATAAATTTCCCTATTTTAAATTATATTAATTATGTTATGCAACGATAACTTAAAGAGTGTAGGTTTTGCCTCTTATTTTCTTTCGGCTTCGTTCCTTCGCATGAGTGAAGAGTTTTGCACGAGTTCTTCTTCGTTCCTGTTCGACTTCGCTCCTTTGACGACGTTCCCTTCCTGTCGGATCGGAAGTTACGACATTTTTTGATCGGAAGCAACAACGGGAGCTTGCTTGCTGTGAAGGTAACTTTCTCTCTTTCGCGCGCTTCTTCGGCCAAATCCCGCAAATCCGCCGAACCATAGGATTTCGTAAATCGGGGATTTACCACGAAAAGAGGGAATTTTCCGTCAACCGCGGCTTTGATTTACCGTGAGCTTTGGTTTTGCATTTTTGGCCGTTTGGCTGGATTTAGCTCAAATCCGCTTCAAATCCGGCCTAAATCCTGCATCCAAATAGCCCCTGAATCCAGGCTTCCCGTTCCAGCAGCCAGTGGCCCGGTCTCCCGAAGAAGCACTGGCCGAACTTAGGAGAGAAGATTTGCGGTTCTCAGAAATTTGATTGCTGTAGGGTTTTGAGTGCTTTTTTATTTTTATTAATGATGCTATTCCATTGACTTATTTCCATTTTGCTTTTGTTCTTCATGAAACATCCTGCAGTTTCGGCCTTTAATCTACTATTCTATGTTTTCTTAATTATTTGTATAAGAAGTTAATAAATACGTATTTATTTGCTATTTACTTGTTTTAGGGAGGTGGGACGGATTCGTCTTATTGAGATTGATCTGGTATTTGGAGAAAAACGGGGTGGTTAGGCTTTGATATCAAGTATTTTTCCTTCTGTAGTTGTTTCTATTTCCTAACATGCTTTTGGTGCAGCCATTGATTTTTTTTTTGTCGTTGCTTGGGTTGGTTTTATTTTCCTTTAAATTATTTATATTGGAACAGTCATGAACCTTGTTTGGAAGGTGACTGATTTAATTGAGTAATTCTTATTTCAGTATGGGTTAAGTTTAGTGAGTTTTAGTCCGGAGAAAAACAAATTTTATTCCTTTTATCTTTTGGCTTGAAACTGATACATAATTCACCTAAGCATCTAATTCACTGTTCTTTCTTCTTAGCAAAATGTTGCAGTCATTTTAGCTTTTTAAATTTCTGATATTTCATATTTTTCGGTAAACTAACTATTTAGTGTTTTTTCACATAGAATGTTTGTAGATCCAGTTATTGAAGATAATATTAATGAGCATTTTAATTTTGAAATTGGAGAAGTGCAATCAAACAATGAGGGTGGAAATGATAACTGCAATTTTTTGGGAGAAAATCAGATAAAGAAGAATGTTCTCATTGAAAGAAAAAGTTATGCTTGGTTAGCACAGGTTCTACAACACAGTTTATGAGGCATTTAGATTATTGTTATGCAAGAATGCGCGCTTTAAGGAATCAAAAGATTTTGTAGTTTGAACCTAAAGACATTACATGCACATGTGAAAATTTTCAAGAGAGTGGAAGTTTAACAACATTCAAGTATGAACAATCTAAAATTAGGGAGATGGTTGCCCAAAATATTTTGATAAATGAAAACAGTTCTCAGTTGTGAAAAAGTTTGGCTTTAATTTAGTATTAAAGATCATGTCACTTTATTTCATGAAGTTCATTAGAACAGCAGCTTGGAGCGGAGGTGTATGAGAAGGAGAAGAAAAAGCTTCATGTAACATTCTAAATATTATGTCACCTTATTTCATGTGTGATGTTGTGCACACATTCTAAATATTATGGTGAAGGATGGTATCAAAATTGTTGATCAAGTTGTTGGTTAAGTTCGCGAGTCAGTCAATTTTATAAATGCTTCTGAGACAAGGTTGACAAAATTTTTTGAAGTTGTTCAACAGTTATAGCTACCAACAAGAAAGCTTATTTTGGACTTTCCAACACGTTGGAACTCGACATATAGCATGCTTATCATGGCACTGAAACTGAGGGAAGCTTTTTCTTTTCTTGCATGTAAAGAGATTTTGCTTATCGTAGCTATCCTACAGAGGAGAAGTGGGATAACGTAGAAAAGGTGTGTGATGTTTTGCGGTTTTTTTTTACAAGGCAACAAATATTAGGGGTGTCATTATTTGACACGACCCAAAAAAGTATTGGATGATGGGGCATATTTTTCAGATAGTTTATCAAGAAATTGTCAACAAAAATTAAGGCAAATTTTAATAAATATTGGGGTGAGTGTAATATTCTAATAGCCTTTGGTACTATCATGGACCTGAGAATTAAATTTATTTTCATAGAATTTGCATTTCCAATGATCTATGAAGAGGATGAAAGCATATAAAACTTGTACGTCCGCAGCTTACTCTTCGAGTTGTATGAAGAATACACAACATGTTTTGAAGAGGGAATAGAATATGCAGGTGGCACAATCAAAGTGGGAACATCAAGAGCTTTTGTGATGGGGACATCCGATTTCGACATGTGTACCATCGCCGGAGGCGCCGATCGACGGCCATGGTTCAGAGTCTTTATTTTTGATGTTTTATTTTATTCATGTCATTTATATTTCTTGTCTTTTCCTTTTGTACCCCTATGAGGGAATTAGTGTTTGTTGTTGCCCAAGGGCATTGTAGTCTTTTAATTTCCGTATGCTTGTTGAGCCTATATGAAGGCTTGGTCTTTGTATTTTGGATTATTGATGAATGAAATGAAAATTGCTCCCTTTTGTTCTTTTTGTGAGTGCATAACAAGATCTCTTAGTGAGTTCTTCTTTTGAGATCTCTTGGTGAGTTCTCTAGTTTATTTTATGTTTATTCGTTCACCATCTCTCTCTCATTAGAAGCTCCACAAAATCCCCTTCCCCCCAACCCTAGCCGCCTGCTCCCCCACCTTGGATCTTGCCGCCGGCCACCACCACTATCCCGGCCAACCACCTCCCGCCGCCCCTCCCCTTCCGGCCAACTCCCCTCTCATCCCATGTTGAATTTGAAATTTAGAATTCAAATTTTGAATTATTTCCAAATTTGGAATTCCAAATTAGGAAAGTTTGCATGATTGATTCAATTTCAATTTATTTTAATTTGGAGTTTTCAAAATACTTGTCCACATCATCCACCTAAGTTTGGAAACTCTTCCCCCTCTCTCCCCAACTCTCTCTCCCTCCATACATGCCGCCGGCCCCCCTATCAAGCCCCCAATTAAGTTTGCATTCAATCCCTTTTGTGATTTGAAATCACAAATTAAATGCAAATAATCCCCCCTCCTATTTTCACAAAAACTGAAAATAATTTCAGTTTTCAAACCTCTCCCTTCTCTCCCTACCGCCGGCTCACCCATGGGCTTAACCGAAATTGATTCCAATTAATGCCTTAATTGCATTAATTAGGAAATTCAAATTCTAGTGTTATTTCCCTCCTAAACTCCTAAAACTGAAATTAAATTCAGTTTTCTAAATTTCACTCCTCTCCTCACCCTAACCCCATCGCCGGCCTCCCCTCTTGCTTCTAGCCCGCCGGCCAATAGCTCCTCCTTTGGAGATTCCGTCGCAGTGCCGCTCTATCCCACCTCAATGATGTATGGAGGAACCCGAGTGGAATTTCGGGTTTGAATACGACAACCATGGACGAGTGAACATCCTCCGATCTCCTTTTTTTGACCTTGGTTTTGACTTCGACGACACCGTCGAAGAGTATTTGGACCGGATCCTACCAGCTTTAGTGGAGTCCATAGACGATCATTTCTCCATCTACACTTGGATCATCGAAGGGCCTCGTTACACACCACCTCCCCGTCCGGCGCCATCCTCTTCTTCCCTACGGATCTACGGCATCGTCGTCCTCGGAGTGGTTTCGTCACTAGCATGTTTCTTCTTCTCCAAACGAACCTAGAGGTAGATGAATGAGTGTGGCCTCAAGGTGAGACAATCACTTTGTTAACCGCCGGATTCTTGTTGACCATTCATTTCCATTACTTTATTGAAGTTGTTATTTTATCGAACTTGTAAACTTAGTTGAAATTTCTTGCCTTGATGTTGTTAACTTCTAAGATTTCCATTGAATCGTCAAATTAGCAAAGCTTGGGATTGTATTATCAATACTTTATAGAACTTCTATTAATTTTATAAGAAGCAATTCCTGGTTTCACATCATTTTGGTACAAGTAATAATGTAAGAAGTGCTCAAGAATGTGGAGCGAATAAGTTTAGTGGTTGGCTAGATTTTACGGCCTATGTTTTAGAGAAAACAAATAAGAAACCTGTGAAATCTGATTTGAATAAATATCTTTGATGTGAAAAATATATGGAAACAAGAGTTGCTTTGCGAAATTAATAATAATTTGAACAAAACTTTTCCAATTGTAAACTTTATGTTTCGCCAAATTAGATTCTTAAAATTCTAATTAGAAGTCATGTAATAGCATACGATTACAAACGAGATTGAAAGGATGCTTGCAAATGACAACAAAGTAATAAGTAAAACTAATGGCAATAAAACAAAAATCCACGGCTTAACAATGAGAAGTGTTCATCATGAGTTCCCTCACTCTCACTCTCACTCTTGAAAATTGGTGTTTAGTAGAGAAAGGGTAGAAATAACCCAAGTGATGCCACCATAAGACAAGTGACGCGTAAGGTATTATCTGTCGGAGAAATAGCCGGAGGAGGGGAAGTTGATGGTCATCCGACGATTTGCCAATGTTCCGTTAGTCGTTGCTCTTCAATCGTCTCGGCAAGATGATAGAGTATGCGATTTACGCAGCTTTCTACTGAATCCTCGTATTCCCATTTTGGATCAAAGAAGGGCGACTGTAGGATGTCGATTTACCCTTGGGAGTTGTATGCAAACCCGTGGTCGACTTCAGGATCAGCCATTCATGGAGGTGACGTCGGTTTATTGGACTCGATCCTTGAAGGATGTGTTGGAGAAGAAGAGGTTATGAAAGTGAGAGGAAAGGAGAGGGTTTCGACGATATTGGGAGAGGGAAGAGACAAGGTTGGTTTAGAAAAATCTGAAATTAATTTCAGATTTTTTAAAATAGGAAAAGAAGAGATTTTGAAATTCAAAATTACTTCTAACAAGGCAAGGGGAGGGGGCGGCGGCTAGATGGGATGATGGGGTCAATTTAATTTCGGTTTAGGGAATTAATAGAGCAGAGAGGCGACATGGCAAGGGGAGGGGGCCGGTGGCATTTAGAGAGAGAGAGGGAGAGATTTGGGGGTGATATTTAAGAGCTTCCTAAATGAGTTATCTAATTTAGGAATAGAAATATTAAATCATGTCTAATTTAAATTTAAATTAGAATTAGATTTAAGAACTTCCTAATTTAGCTTTCGTTAATTTAGGAAACTATTTGAAATTTAAAATTTGAATTTCAAATTGAGTTGATTTTTTTCCCAAATTATTTAGACTAATTTAGGTAAGTAATAATGACGATTAAACTCATCATTAAAGAAAAAAAAGAGGATGTGGCCGACGATAGAGCTTGGGGAAAAGAGTTTGGCCGGCGGTTAGGGATGGGGAAGGGCTAGGGGTTGGATGATGGGGGAAAGGTGGACGACGGTTGGGGCAATGGGAGGGTGTAGCTAGCGGCTTGGAGAGGCGAATGAGGAGTCGGCCGGTGGGGAGGAAAAAAAAAGGAAGAAGAAGATAAGCCGCGAGCCACGGGCTCTTCCAATGACTGGCCGGTATTGCGTTCACCCTCACCTAGGGTTCTCTCCTCTCTAGTACACACACAAGAATAAGACAAATATCAAATTTTTATTGAATCATTCATTAACCTCATACAAAGCAGAAGACCTCTATATATAGGCCTCAATCATAAAGAAAAAGAAGAAAGACTCTAATGCCCTCGGGGCTACAATAAGAACTCATACACAAAGGGGTAAATTAGGAAAACTGAAATGCAAAATAAATAAAACATATATCAAAAGTAAAGGTTCTAAATCATAGTCGTCGATCTACAATTCTGTCAATGGTACACATGTTGAAATCTCTGGTTGATGTCCTCGTCATTCTCCCCAGGTGGGAGAAAGCTTGACCCCATCGAGTAAGCATCCTTGGAACTCTCGTACCAGTCTAGCAGATCAGGTTCCAATCTCTGCAGCTCATCACGATCGATCCACGTGTTCTCCGTCTCCAGTTTCCCTGTCCATTGAACTAGATACCTTCGACGTCCACCTTCTTTAGTGAAAATAATCTCATCACTAAGTATTGCCTCAACCTTCTCCGTATTGGGTAAAATAGGGATGTTTGGGAGTGGAGGTAAGCTAGGGTTCTCACCAGGTAGGTTCACACAAGACTCATTATTTAGTGGATTAGAGGGTTGAACTCTGGACCCTCAAAGGCTACTAGATCTTGGATGTTAAATGTATGATTAATGTTAAAACCTTCAGGAATGTCTAGCACATAAGCATTACTATTTATTTTTGATGTTATTTTGAAAGGTCTTGTGCTTATCGTATGTAATGAATCAGAACCATTACAAAGTCTCCAACTTCAAATTCTTTGAATCTTTTATTGAGATCCACATTAAGTTTATAGTTAGCATTGTTTTGTTCAATCTTTTTGTTAATTTACTTATGCAATTCTTGTAGATGTGATGCAAATGCAGATTCAAATGCTCTATACTTATTACCCATAGGGATTAAGTCTATAGGCTATCTAGGTTGGTACCCGAACACAATTTCAGTTGGACTCAGATCCATGGTTCGATTCACAGAGTTGTTATAAGAGAACTCAGCTATATGTAACTTGGAATCCCAATCTCGAATGTGTTCACCTACTAGGGTCCTTAGGAGGTTGCCTAAGCTCCTATTCATGACTTTTGTTTGTCCATCGGTTTGTGGGTGAAAGGTAGTGGAAAATTGGAGTTTGGTACCCATTTTTTGCCATAAAGTCTTCCAAAAATAGCTAGTAAACTTAACGTCTCTATCCAACACTATGGTTTTAGGAAGACCGTGTAGTCTGGCTACCTCATCGAAATATAGTTTTGCTTATGTCTATGGGAAATCTTGAACTATATTATAAATTCGTAGTAGAATGTGGGAAAAATATCTAATTAGTATCTTATGTGATATCTAATATGCCTTTTAAAAAAAATTTAACTCAAAATCACATGTATAAAATAGTTGAGTGAGAATTCAAAGATCCTATAAGATGTTACCATGAAATTTTTATATCATCCACCCTCACTTTCATCAAACCCATGGGGTTATGCTTTAATGATTGTATTTCATTTAATGTAGATATTTTTAACATTTTTTCTATTTCTATACCATAAGATTCATATTTATAATGATGGAAACCTATAATGCACATACACGAACACGACGACACGGATACAACAAGACACATACACGAGATATATCAATTATTGAAAATATAGGACACAGGCATGGGTTGGGCACGATATTATAGTTTTTATATTTAAAAAATAGTGTGTAAAAATTGAATAAGTATAATATTAAAAATAATTTAGAAATAATAAGTCATTTAACTAGAATTTGTGCTTAAAATGATTAATATTAGGATTTCAAGAGTCGGGCGTCGATGCCATTTATTAGTCATCGAGAGAAGAGACGACAATGTTGTTGAGAGTCGGATATTGATGTTATACAGTAAATATCGGGCATCAATGTTAAAAGGACGTTTATTTTTGATGTTGAGAGGGCGTTGGTCGTCAATGTTGAGAAGGAGTCGGACAAAAATGAGATGTCAAGTTGTCGGTGTAGAAATTGCTTGCGTCGAGCATCAATGTCAAGACCTTGTCAGACTTTGATATGGAGATCATTTTCAAATGTTGATGTTGTAACGACGTGAGACGTCGATGATGAGATGACATCGGGCATTGTTGTGAAATCAAAGTCGTAAACCGCCCAAGATAAATGAAAATGAGAATATTTGATGAATGAGGTATTGAGTGCGGATGATTGATTTGGTATTGTGGATAAGAAATAAAAATTTAATTTTTATATTTTAAATAAATAAAAATTTTAAATACAAGAAATTATATTTAAAAACATTCATAAAATATTTAAGATATATGTGTCCAATTTGTATTTAATGTTTTTTTAATCGGACACATTTTCGGTGTGTCCGACACGTGTCGGAGAAGTATCGAACGCGTGTCGTATAGTATACATGTAGGACACTGCACGTCTCTTTGAGGAGAAGTGTCGGTGCATCATAGATGGCAACATTAAGAAATATTATGCATATAAATAAAAAAATCACAAATATTTTAATTATGCTGTAATTCATATCCCTATTGACAAAAAATATGTGGCAATTGAATTTAATGTCAAATAAAAGTACTAGCTCAAATCCATTAACCAGCAAGTATGAATAGATTTGTGGAAATCATGAATTGTTTAGAAATTCTAAAAGCATTGACCAAGATGACACCTTTTTTTGGGTATTTAATGATGAAATAATGAATCATCTCTTAGTGATGATGATTGATTTCTCTGGTCCTTGTATTAATATATCTAGCATAATTATACCATTTCAATAAATAACCGTAATTTTGCGTCGACACAGTTCTAGTCACCCCCCTCTCCAATTGTTAATGTGGTTAAAGGGCAATGATACTGTAGGAATCAACTTATGGAAATATTTCATCATTTTAATTCATTATAGTTATGTTACTAAAGTGACGAAAGTTTTCAAGCGTGCAAGATCAAATTTCATGAAAAGTTTTTATAACTTAGTACATTCAGTGTGCCTTATGTCTAAATCGATTATGTTTTGTAGAAAGCCAAAAACTAAATAGTCAATGTTTTTCGAACTTAGGACGAAACCATACAACCTAAAGATAATCGAGAGCTATTTGATAGTCAATGCTTCACTGCAGTAAGCTTTTCAGACGTTTATTTCATGCTCTCCCTTCAGCACCTTCGTCTGGTCCACAGCCTTGGCTCTTCATCGGGCTTGGCAACCCCGGTGAAAAGTACCACTCCACGAGGCACAATGTATCTATTTCTATCACTTGAAATGATTGCTTTTTCAAAGAGACTTTTTTTTTTCTCTTTCTTCATTTTTATTGCTGGTATTGCTTCAGGTGGGCTTTGACATGATCAGCACGTTTGCACAGTCACTTGGAATTTCTATGAATTCTGTCCATTTCAAGTCCCATTTTGGCGAAGGTCAGTTGTGTGACTTGTTTCTGTTGTGGTTGCTACAAAGTTTCTCACTTTTTAAGCTAATTTTAGTATGCTTGATTCAGGAGAGTTTGAGGGCGCCCCCGTCCTCCTTGCAAAGCCACAGACTTACATGAATCTAAGCGGCGAATCTGTAAGTTTTTAAACGTCTGCTCTTCTTGTTTGTTCAGTTGCATCTACAGAATCTGCTACTTTCAGAAAATATGTTTGTTAACTCATTTAAGATGAAATTTACTCCCAAGTTGCGTTCTATGTTTTCTTCATGTAATTGATTATGAACTTCATTTTTATATCGCTTGTAAATTTTTGATAGGTGCATGGGAATCATTTATTTTGTCTTGGAAGCATGAATTTTGATTGGCAAGAATGCTATGGCTGGACAAAAATTAGTATTTGAAGGTTAAAGGATCTAAACGAAGAGCTTGATGGCATTTGAATTTTCGTAGAATTGAATGAATGTGTATTAAATCCTTGAACATATAAGGCACTTATCTAACCCCCCCCCCCCGCCACACACACATTATATATATATATATATATATATATATATATATATATATAATATATATATATATATATTTCACAATCGAAACTTGTCTTTCTTCCTAGGATTGTGCACTTCTACAGAATATGCGACAAAAATCTTGATGCATAACATCTTAAGGTTTAAAATTTCTGATGCAACTAAAAGATCACACAAATTAGATTTGAGATTCAAGATTTCAAAGACTATCATTTAAAAAAAGTCACTTCTAGAATCAAACCAAATAATAATTAAATTATCGTTTAAAGCAAAGAAAATCAGCAAGAAGATGAAAACTACCAAACCATAATTTGATTGTAATTTGCATTATAATTGAAAATTTTGTTGTAGTAAATTTGATTAAATCAAGAACTCTTATAAAGATCAATAATAAGTTATGTAGAAGAAAAGAGGCCAAGGAAAAAGATCATCAAGCACTAAAGATTCAGGCCTCACGTTGATATAAGATGACTTCCATTAAAAGTTGGTAGTTGTAGTTGGACCTTACTCCATGGAATCAACATTCAGCCTTACACACTAAAGATTGAAATGGACTTTGAAAATTTCATTAAACAAATTTTTTTTGAATGCCTCAAAATTATTTATTTATAAACAGCAAAAACTCAAATGTTTGTTGTCTCTGAAATTACCCTAAATGTAAAATCAACTCCATGTTTGGTGGTGTAGATAGTTACGAGAAAAAAATCATAGAAATGCTTAGATATGACCACAGAAATCAGAAGATGTATAGAACCCATAAATAGCATAGATAAATGGGTCAACCCAATAGAGGAATAAGTGGAAATGAATCAACAGTAGAATAGAAATTGTGAAACAGTACGGGCAAAACCCTCATTAATTATTAATACAATTATCAACCTCAGTGGTACCAACTATTTCTTGTGGTATACAAATATCAAACCGACATAAGCCTTCAGGTCAAAATTTCCTGCACACATCTTTCAACAAGTTTGCCAAGTAAATTATGTAGGATGGAAGAACCGTGCATCTAGTTCTCGAAAGCCATGGTTGAATTGATTCATCTGCATCAAGTCTAATTTGAGAAAAACGTCATACCAATGATGTTTATTGGCTCAACATGCAATTGCATTTGAGCCTCATATTTTCAAAATGACAAAATCGATGCTTAGCACACTTGCCTTTGTAGAGAGGCAACTTTTGGTCTATACAAGTTTTTGAATCCCATACGCATGTACGGAAAAAAGATCCATGATGATGCATGTCTACAGGACAAAGCTTCTTTTGCTTTTAGCATTGACATCCAAGAACATTTCTAGATATCTGTAAGGAAAAAGCTTTGATGACATCAAAATAACTTCATAGAGATTTTTAGGGTCAATATAAGACAATCCGCTTCAAAGTACATCATATTTATTCAGGGAGGGGGTATTTGTTGATGTCATAATATTACTCAAGTTTCAACATTGGGATAGCCGATGATATGACCTGTTTGTAGTTCTGTGAAGGTCTTTGACTATTAACTGAATTGTCATCACTAGCGTTGAAGTCCTTTTATGTCAATTAAGAAACAAAAAAAATGATACATGATTTTTAAGTAAAATTGATTCAACAATTATACTGCATAAGAAAAAACTTACTGCTAGTGATTTCAAAACTGTGATCAAAGATAAAAGTGTGGGGATGGTCAATCATATGAGAGGTTGGATGTGATGAAAATGATAGGAAATTGATGTGATTTTTACATAAAATTGATTCAAAATGTACGCATTACTTGAAAAACACATCATTGAAATTTGAAGTTTGAGAGATTAAAGAAGTCAAATGCCAGAAAAATGGTGGATAGCAAGTGCATTATTTAAATAATAAAAAAATAAATGCATAAAAATATTAGATCCATTACTAATTTGATCAATCTAACTATTTTGACATGTTTGAATTGTTGAAACGGCTTATTGTGCCAACATACATAAAAATTTGGCTCTAATTGGGTGAACCAACTTTAGTCGAATCTGATTTGATGCAATATAGTTTTTACATAAAGTAAAAAGTCTAATTGATGTGATGCATGAATTGAGTTACACTAGATTAAAGAAAAGAAAATTAATTAAAGCTTAACCATTCATAATATCATGCTTCAATTCCAAATTGGATATAAGAATTCGTAGAGATCCACTTTGTTTAGGCAAAGGAATTACAATAAAAAGGTAACCGGGCGATTTAAGCCAATGCAAAGGAAAGTAGTAAAGTTAAAAACTAGCACATGGAATCCAACAATTAATAGTGAGCTGTTCACCTTGATGCATCTTCTCTCGTTCCTACGAAACTAGGTTGAGCGGCGGAAGATCGTCCAAACTAGTATTGAGATCGCCACGAGGATGGAGGAACCAAGTAACGTCGTTGTTGGAAAGGAGCATGGAGGTGGAGGTGGCACGTGACGACGCCCTTTTATGATCCACGTGTAGACGGAGAAGTGGTCGTCAATGGAATCCACAAGTGTTGGAAGTATCCGATCCAAATATTCCTCGACGGTGTCGTCGAAGTCAAAGCCAACGTCGAAGAAGGGAGATCTGAGGATGTTGACTCTTCCTTGATTGTCGTATTCAAACCCGAAATTCCACTCGGGTTCCTCCATGCATCATTGAGGGGAGAATGGGTGGTCGCCACCAAGAATTCTTCAAAAGGGGAGAGGGGAGGCCGGCGGGATGTTGAGGGAGAAGGAGGCCGGCGGTAGGTTTAGGAGAAAAAGGGGATTAAGTGTTAGAAAACTGAAATTGATTTCAGTTTAGGGAATTTGGGAGGGAAAATTTGAGATTTAATTTTGAAATCCCCAAATTAAGGAGGGGGATTAAAACTTTCCCAATGGGGAGGCTCATAGGGGCCGGCGGCTTGATTAGAGGGGGGAGGGTTGGAATTTAAAACTGAAATAATTTCAGTTTTAAGTAAAACCGGAGGGAATTATTTTGAAATTAGGAGTTGAATTTCAAAATAGGATTAGGGATTAATTGTGCAATCAAGAGGGGGCCCAATAAAGGGGGCTGGCGGCATCAATGAGGGGGGAGGAGGATTAGCGATGAGGTGGAGGATTCCAAATTAGAAGGATGACTAGGAAATTATTATTTCATGAATCCAATTTCATGGATGTGAAATTGATTTCAAAAATTAAAACTTTCCTAAAATGGATCGTCCAAATTTGGAAATAATTTGAAAATCAAATTTCAAGCGAGAATGCGAGGAAAATATGTGGTGGTGGAAGGGTGGTGGAGGGAAGCCGGCGGCAAGGTGGCCGGCCGGTGGGGGCTTTGGGATGGCCGACGGGTGGGTGGAGCTCAAGGGGACGGCTAGGGTGGAGAGGGGAAAGAGGTTGGCTGCTTCCAATATGTTGGGGTGGGTGATGGCGAGGGATGATGATGGGAAGATCCTTGGATGCACAAACTAGGAGAACTCACAAAGAGATCTCATGTGAAGAACTCACCAAGAGATCTTCTTGAACTCACAAAGAGAACAAACCAAAGAAAATTTTCTATTAATCAATCAATAATCCTCATACAAGAAACAAGAGCCATTTAAATAGGCTCCACATGACACAAATACAAAAAAGTCTAAAATGCCCTCCGAGCTACAAAAGTAAACTAATACCCTCAAGGGTAAAACGGGAATACAGAAAATAAATGTGCATAATACATAAAATGCTAGTGTAAATAAAATCAGTAGTAGAGGCTCTCCATCATGGCTGTCGACCTCCGATGTTGTCTCTGATAGACGCGCCAAAATCTCTTGTCGATGACCTCATCACTAATATTCAAAATGTAGAAATGATGATGGCCTATTCTCAGTAATTTGGGCCAACCATTAAAAAAGCGGACGAGGCGTCGCATTGAGTCGCGCCTTAAGTCGAGGTGGAAGTCATGCGTATCAAGGCTTACGCCTCGAACCATCCAGCGAAACCTACGATTTTTTCGCACAAGGCGTACGCATTAGAGCGTAACGCCTCGAGGCAGTATGAGGCACCGCCTCGAAATTTTTTCTTCGGTATATATGTAAATACGACGCAGCCGATTCGTGTTTGTGTATTCGCGTATAGGATTAGGGCTTCCTGTGAGAATTGAAAGGCGAACTAGAGGCGAAGCCGTGAAGGAAAGAGACGAAGCCGTGAGTGCAGGAGACGAATTCAGAAGGAGACGACGCAGGAAACGAATCAAAAAGCAATAACGGTTTCAAAATCAGGAAACGAAGCCAAAGTTGTGAGTGCAGGAAACGTTCGGGCCTCGTTAGGTCGGAAGAGCAGGTGAGCGGTGTTGTGGCCTTGACTTTGAGGTGCAGCAACGAAAGCTTGAATAACTCCTGATTCGGCTTTATTTCATTCGTCCGCTCAGTACATGCTCAGTACCGAGCAGGTACAAGCTCAATACCGCTCAGTATATGCTCGGTACTGCTCGGTGCTACATACTCGGTACCGAGCCAGCACCGCTCGGTACCGAGCAATATATGCTCGGTACTGAGCGATACATGCTTGGTACCACTAGGTACATGCTCGGTACCGAGCAGTATATGCTCGGTACCGAGCAGTATATGCTCGGTACTGAGTGGTACATGCTCGGTACTGTTAGATACATACTCGGTACCGAGCCAGCACCGCTTGGTACCGAGCAGTATATGCTCGGTACTGAGCGGTACATGCTCGGTACTGAGCGGTACATGCTCGGTATAGAGCGGTACATGCTCGGTATAGAGCGGTACATGCTCGGTACTGAGCGGTACAGGTCGATCTCCGCCAGGGGGCAGCGCCCCCTTGGACCCCCGGCAGACAGGTACATTTTTGTATTCATGTTGTTTTATTATTGGTATTTGGTAGTACAAATAATTGTTAAAATCTGTCCTATTATTAGCATGACTAGTGGTACAAGAAAGAAAGATCCTGCATGGAAATATGGAACTCAAGTTGAAGTGTCTAGTGAAGGTGCAAAGAAGGGATATGTTTACATGAAATGTAATTTCTGTGAGAAACGCATAACTGGTGGCGTTAAGAGGTTGAAGGATCATCTAGCCTGTACTCATGTCAATGTGGGACCATGTGCAAAAGTACCTGATGAGGTGAAAAAGGAATGTACAGATTATTTAAAGAAGTTTGCCACCACAAAGGAGGTTACACAAAGAAATATGGAAGAGATGATAGGAAACTTTTCTTATTATGGATCACAGCATGAAGGTTCTAGTAGTGGAAGCCATCTAGTTTCTTCTAACCGAGGCACTCGAGGTCCTATGGATAGATTTATGATAAATATTGATGACGAGGATACCATAAACACTCAAGATCTTCAGCCTCCTACTGCTACAAAAGAACTCGGGAATAGGGTTTGTTTGGATATTGCCAGATTCATCTATGAAAATGGGATTCCATTTAATGTTGTTAGGAGTCCGTCATGGATTAATATGTTACGATCTGTTGGAAGCTATGGAAGAGGACTACAACTTCCAAGCATGTATGAACTGAGGACTTGGATGCTGAATGAGGAGGTCAAGACAACTTCAAAAATGGTGGATGATGTTAAGAAGACTTGGATTGAGACAGGAGTTACAATAATGTCAGATGGTTGGTCAGATATTCGACATAGAAGTATTATTAATTTCTCGGTCAACAATCCATATGGAACAGTTTTTCTAAAATCAGTGGATGCTTCAAGTTTTGTAAAGGATGCACAATTATTATTTGAAATGTTGGATGAAGTTGTTGAGGAAGTGGGTGATGCTTTAGTAGTACAAGTTGTTACTGATAATGCAAGTGCATATAAAGCTGCAGGGAGAATGTTAATGGAGAAGAGGCCGCACCTTTATTGGACTCCTTGTGCTGCACATTGCATTGATTTAATGCTTGAGAGGTTGGGACAGTTGCCTCAGCATAAATCAGCCTTATTGAAGGCCAAATTCGTTAGTAAGTTCATATATAATCACTCTTGGGTACTCAATTTGATGAGAAAATTCACTGACAAGGAAATTATTAGACCTGCTGTTACGAGATTTGCTACTGCATATTTAACATTGCAGAGATTCAAGGAGTTAAGGCAACCTTTGGAAGCTATGTTTGCTTCTGAAGAATGGGATAAAAGTTCATGGGCAAAAAAACAAGAAGGAAAACAGGTAAAAAAAATTGTTATGAAAGATGATTCATTTTGGCGCAGTATAAATTATGCTTTGAAGACAACAACACCATTAGTTAAGGTGCTTAGAATGGTTGATGGTGAGAGGGCACCGGCTATGGGATTTATTTATGAAGCAATGAATAGGGCTAAAGAAGATATTGCAAAAGATTTGGGAGGTCAAGAAAGTGCCTAAAAAGAAATATGGGATATTATAGATGAAAAGTGGGATCGTCAATTACACCAACACTTACATGATGCTGCATACTATTTAAACCCTCAATTTCATTATGATAAATACTTTCATGTTGATAAAGAGGTTAAAACTGGTTTGTATGCATGTATGGACAGACTCATTTCTGAAGAAGACTACCTCAAAGTGAATGATCAACTTGAGGAATTTCATCTAAAGAAGGGAATGTTTGGATTTCCTAGTATGTTTATAATTTGTATATTTACAATTTTAATTTTAATATTTATGTTCAAGTCTTATACTTCAATCAATATTCATAAAATATTATTCATTTTCATGTAGAACGTTGGTGGAGTCAGTTTGGAGATGATGTTCCTGAATTGAAAGTTTTTGCAGTTGAAGTTCTTAGCCTAACATGTTCTGCTTCTGCATGCGAGCGTAATTGGAGCATCTTCAATCAAATTCATACTAAGAGAAGAAATCGATTGGCCACAGATCGAATGAACAAACTTGTTTATGTTATGTTTAACAAAAAACTGAAAGATAGACATCTTAAATTACAGAAGCAAGGAAGCATTGATAATGAAATTGACCCTTTACTTGTTGATGATTTACAATCTGATGATGAATGGGTTACTCCTAAGAATGTTGATGTTTCTGAAGTTGAACTAGAAGGAGAAACTCAAGTCAATGAAGACAGTGAAGCAACTACTCGTGTGTATAAAAAAAAGAAACAAAGTGAGATTGGAGTTTCAAAAAAATTCAAAGGTATTTTTAAATATAATGAATTATTTTTTTATGCTATTATTGTTTCATTTTAGAGCTAACGAAATATTAACTGATATAGGGGATAAAGGAAAAAATATTATAGATGAAGAAGAGTTTGAGGATGACTTTGACATTAATTATGAAGATTCTTCTGAAGAAAATCAAAGTGATGATGAGCCTGCATTGGGTCTTGATCCTAAAGGGATGTTTTATTTTTAAGTGAGTTTATTTTAAATCTTCTTTTCCAGTAATATGCTAATATTATCTTAGAACAAATAATCAAATTCATAATTAACATAATATTTTGTTACTTTTTGACATTTTTGTCATTATTCATAATTTTAAATTGTTTTTTTTAATAATTTTTTAGGCTTACGCCTCGATCCGCCTCGAGGCTTACGCCTCGCCTCGATTCCCGATTTCGCCTTTTAAAACGTTGATTTGGGCTTAAAATTTTTCTTTTCTTGTTGCAATCAGGCAATATTGGTATTATTGTAAAGCTAGCTCAGTTCTGTATGATTTTCTTGTTAGTCACTTGGGCCTAGTAATACAATAAGTTACTCTTTTTTTAGCAAAGGGCAGAACATGATAACTGAATCCAGAAATATTGACTTCTTCACAGATTTGGGCATAAATCCCTCATTTTTTATTGATATTATTTTGATGATAGATTCTCAAATCAATTCTTTACAACTTTGATGTTCATGACATCCATTGATGTTAACCCTATGTAATGTAGTTTTAATCACAAAATCTATACAAAATTCAATCTAGCTAGAGAATCAGATCGATCAAGAGGACATAAAATTGGATCTGAGAGAACATTATGCTAGGAGTTGTCCTATCCTGCACACCTATCAGCCCCATTTCCCGCTTCTTTGTGAAATGCGACTTACTCGTTGGCAACTTTCTCACATGCAAGCTTGAGGATGTGATGAATTTCTCCATCAAAAAGAAATTATGAGAAATAGGCAAGTTTGCCGCCAAATGGTTGGATGGAAACATAATTAAGGTTGTGCATCCCTCCCTTCAGCAGTTGTTGACAAGACCTTCTTTTGTTTGGTATCTAATGCTGAACATATAAGGTTGTGCATCCCTCCCTTCATCATTAAGGTTGTGCATCCCTCCCTTCAGCAGTTATTGACAGGACCTTTTGTTTGGTATCTAATGCTGAACATAGAAGACTGACTTTGGATATTTCATTGCTTTAGCATATTACTGAGGACAATGAGTCCTCATATTACATGAAAATATACTCAAGTTCCACCCTCAACCAAATTGATGGGGCCAATCGGTGGATAATTTACCCTTGGATTAATATCAATAGCAAGTCTTTTTAGGATGATAACCAATTTTGTCTTTTCTTATGCCCTGACTTTCAACCAGTAATGGCAAGGATCATTGAAGGATTTACTATGAAAAAAGATGATTTTGTTGAGTTATATAATGATATAAATTAGGGAACTTTTTATAAGACCTTGGCAACTTGCTTCATCCTAGATGATATACATAACATTGTAATTATGAAGAACAAATGTTGAGCTCATCGACATCTCCATCGAAAAATTGTTAACTCAATATAACCACCTGACTAGTATTGATATTTTCAATGCTTACATGCGATTGTGACCACATGAGATGAGTTTGTTAACATCGAGTACCTTAACATGTAACAAAATTCGGCCCTATCACGTGCTTCCTATACACGTCTTTTTTCACCTAATTGAAATTATATTTTTGACATATTTTTGATAAACCTTTAGGTAAGAATAGGGGTGTAAACGAGTCGAGTCGAGTCGAGTATTTGCCTTATCAAGCCTGGCTCGTTTAGTCCTTAATGAGCTCGAGCTCGAGCTCGAGCTCGAGATCGAGCTCGATTAGTAGGCTCGAGCTCGACTCGTTTAGAAAATATCAAGCTCGAGCTCGACTCGAAAGCTCGAGCTCGTTTGAAAAGCTCGAGCTCGAGATCGAGCTCGTTTGAGAATTATCAATGCATGTGATGGGTATTATTATATATATAATTAATATTATAAATATAATATATATATAATTATATCGAGTAGCTTGATAAGCTTTCGAGTCGAGTCAGGCTGAGCTTGAACTCGAGCTCGTTAAGCATTCGAGCTCGATTGTAGGCTCGAGCTCGAGCTCGAAGCTCGATAAGCTCGGCTCGCGAGCTCGTTAACGAGTCGAGTTCGAGCCGGCTCACGAGCCGGCTCGGCTCACTTACACCCCTAGGTAAGAACACTCTCAATTACCCCTTAAACACCTTTGTTGTTATGTTGGGATAATTTAAATAGGTTTTATTACCAATGTGCAGTGCACCAAATCCACCTTTATTGGTGTTACAAAATGATATACTTTTGTTATCCCTGCACTAGGGTGATGTGAAAGGGTTGCCAGATTTTTTTCTTTCAAAAACTCAGACAAAAATTCTGTTGAGGAAAAAAATTAGATAAACATGAATGCAAATGTGAACACAAATAAACTTATGGATGATATATAAAAAAAATGCATTTAAAAGCGTGCATTAAGTCAAGATATATTATAAATAAGTATATGTAAAGATTTGCATGCATTACAATGAAGACGTCATTGTCAACAAAAATATCAAAGTCAAAAATAGATAGATCTTATGAAATAATATGCACATCTTTTGAGACTATTTTGATCTTGGTCAACTTACCTCGTAGATAGAAAAAAGTTTACCTTCTAGTTCGATTCTCTTTCTAGTGGTGCGAAAACTATCAATTTGTATTCATGCACATCCAAGTAGGCTCCATGTCATGCACATTTAAATGGATTCCACTTCATATTTTCTAAAGCATAACAAAATGGGAAAAATGTAAAATAAGAAATACAAAATAAAGAGCTTTCTTAGATAAGTAAATGCAAAAGAAAAAAAGTAAAATGTTTTTCCAAAAAATATGTACAAAATGGAAGAAATATATAAATATTTAGGGGTAATTCATAAAGATTAAAAAAATAAAAAATATGTATGGTGCCTCATATCTTCTCAAGGCTATATCAAAGTGTGCCATTCTCTATTTTTTTCAAAACAAATTTATGTATATACCCATGGTTTTAAAAACTATAAAAGATTGGGCATAAATGTTGGTGCTATGAATCCACTTGATATTGATCCTCACCATCCAAAGAGTACAGTTGACACCCCCACATAATGCAACAACTTTTTGTGGCTCAGTTCTCTACACATGAGAGATAAAGTCAACATGGCTTATAGTATGGTAACATAAGGTAGAGTAGAAAATACCCATAGCTCTGATAAGTTTTGAAGGTATAATCCTCTATGAGAGGTGGATTTGACATGGCCAAGAGCCCAATAACTTTCCAAAATCCAATCCTTTGCAGATGAGTGATAAAATTGACAGAGGGTTTCTTAAGTAAAATCTTTCATCAATGCTTACCATAATAAATCAATTAAAACAGTTCAATTCCTTATCCCATGATGGGCTTGATTATTGTCAATCATAATTAGAGGGGATCCTCATTATATAAATACTCCCACAAACTTCAAAATAAATTTTCAAGGGAACTTCACAACCATATTAGTCTCTCCTAAAATAATGAAAAATGTATATATCAATTTGTATATATAAAAGACAAAAAGCTTAAGCTAATCAACAGTTGTGTACTCCGAGAACCATCCATTCATTCTTACATCAATTTGCCAAGAATGATAAATTTGACTTCGATTAAACTATGAAAAGAGATAATGCCATATCATGTGTATTCATATGACCATGCTAAAAACTTTCATGTAGTAAGGTCTTGGCAAGTCCCCTTTGTGCCTCCTGGTCATGCCTTAGATATGCTCTTGAACCATGTAACCTAGACGAAAGTCCAAGTCAGGATATTCCTCAATGGCTAAGCTTATGTGCTGTAAGCCATATGATGAAGTCCTTTGTTAGCCAAGGGCGGTGTTAAAATTGACCCTTTCATCAAGCTTTGTACCCAAGTCTACTAGGTTTGCTTAAACAATACAAAATATTGTTGTTGACAAGGATTTTATGGTTAAATTTTGTTAATTCTCTTTTAATTTTGTAAATTAGGGTCAATGATTGCGTAGGATAATGAAATCATTGATTTTGATTGTGCTTGTTGTCACTGCCTATCATTGACTTTGAATCAATAGCGGTATGCCTTTTTTTTCCTAACCCATTTTTCTACTACTGAAAGCAAAGCATTGTAGAGCATATGGATTAACCTTAATAAACAATTTTCTCTAGTGATTAAGAGAGAGAATTAGCCGTAGGGGCATAAGTCTATGGGAAATCTCAAATCAAATTATTAAGTCTGCTATGATGATGAAATCTGTTGGTAATATCTTATTTAACATTCAATCTACCAATAGAAAACCAATCTGGATAAAAATACTCTTATTTGAATATTAATAGGGCTGAGTGGGGATTTTCAGAGCTACCCACAAATCATAATTGAGATGAACTACTTATTTTATGCTTACACTCATTGTAAAACTAATATAATCATTTTATTAAATTTATAGTTGCATCACAATCATCATTCTTACTTGAATATGATCACCCTTTTGGCTGAAATTAATATGACTCTTTGGTTATTTTTCGTGTAGACAGGGCCGCTTGCAGCTTACTACAAACTTCCCTTGAATCGGGTTCTTGTGGTAACAACCTTTCTTAAACTTGAGAGTTATGAAGTTCTGTAAGAATATTAGCATATTTTACGACATTTAAAGGAGAGCTTCATATTTGATCTACAACTTAGATTTATGATGACATGGACTTACCTTGTGGAGTTCTTCGCATACAACCACGAGGAGGACATGGGCACCATAATGGGTAAAAGACTATTTCAATTCTTAATCTTCCAGCGAATTTTTTCTCATCATTAATATCCGGCAAGATACAGAAGAATCTCTTAAATAGGAGTAAGTCAGTGCACTGAAATGGAATTTCAATATTTTACCAGACAACATTCAATTTGATTAAAAGCTTGATTTCTGCCATGGATTTTTTCCTAATTTTTTTTGTAAAGCAATTGTACTTGAACTTTTTTTGACATCAGGTTAAAGAATGTCATATATCATTTTCGTGGGAACAGGGAGTTCTGCAGGCTAAGAGTTGGTTGGTATCATCTTTTTAGGCTACCCTTTTTTGTTTTTTTTTTAAATATATCAAGTTAGAAAGTGCTGATCATTTGATGAACTTGTTTAAGGCATCGGACGGCCACCTGGACAGATGGATCCCAAAGCATTCATGCTGCAGAAGTTTAATAAAACAGCTCGTGTGAGGGTAAGCACAACTTGAGCTTCATCTTTTATGAGTTCTAATTTACTTGGTTGACATTCTCCTATGATGATGCAAAATTTTACAGAACATATATATTTTCATATAATTCTTCTTCCATGAATTTTTTGGATTAAGATAATTGTTTGTGAAAATAATATGAATAGGATGATAACTAAATGGTAAGGTCAATAGAAAAATGCAGAAGATGAAAATATCAATAGGAGGTCGAAGTGGCGGGAAAGACATAATTCAACTTGTTCTTTGCAGCATGATAGCTTGAAAGCAAAGGGCTTCATATCCACAGCAAAGATTTTTTATTCATCTTTCTTTAAAAAGTCAAATTTATCTTACAAAGCCTTGTAGAATTTTTCCTCTGTAACAAATGTACATCAAATATCTAAACTAATCGTGAAAAAAATAAAAATTTATAGTTCAATCTTGTAGGACTTAAACATAGACAAGACTTCTAAGAATACCATTAAAAAGATAACCGAACTTTGAAGTCAGGTTTTTTTTGGTCGCCATCAGTTTCCTTGATCTTCTCAGAAGGCCTTACTATAGAAATGCTAATAAAAAGCAGTGGAGGATCGATTAGGAAACAATGCTTCAACCACGAAAGTATGACCAATAGCTATTTCAACAAACAACACGAGTACATACCTCAGTTTCTAGCTTTCTAGCAATTTATTAAAATTCAGAGGCTTTAGCAGGCATTATCATATATGTGCAGTGCACAAAGCACGCAGGAAAATTTTAAGCAAAGATTTAGTATTTGTCGCTCTAACTTGAAGTATTATAATGAGCAATCATAATTCTAAAACTTTTATTTTATATGATAATTCCATTCCTCTAGTCAACACACAACTCTTGTATCTAAAGATGATGCAACGAATGATGCATATCAAGCTTTGTACAAAGATTCAGCACAAAGACGAATAATAGAGATGGGTGCAAGGGTCCTGAGAGACAAAGGTTTTTACGTGAGAAATCTTGAAAAGGAGAAATTTGGGGCCTGGCCTGGTTAAAATGATTTCACTGGTGTTTATGGTTGATTACAAATGAAACCTTTCATTAGGGGGAGGTCTTGGCTTGATGTACCAAATGTATATCATATATAGCACATTAAATGGTGTGAGTTGGAAATCTACTAATATGAGAGTTTTTCTCAAGAGCGCGTTGGCCTGTTCATTTGGTAGATAGGATTGTAGTTGGGCGATAGTGATCAGAGGGACCGTAGTCGGCGGGTGACGGAACTCGGAGGGATCGTAATCGACGTTAGACAGTGGTCGGAGGGACCGTAGTCGGCAAGCTACGTTCTTCGGAGGGATCATAGTCGGCAGGCGACGGTGGTCGGAGGGGCCATAATCGATGGGCAACGGAGGTCAGAGGAATCGTAGTCGACGAGCGACAGTGGTCTGAGGGACCGCAGTCGACTGGCGACGATGGTTTGAGGGATCCTAGTCGGCTAACGATGGCGGTTGATGGTCGGTGGGACCGTAGTTGGCGAGCGATGGTGGTGAAGGGACTAGAGTTGTCGGTGGGACCATAGTCGGCGAGCGATGGTGGTGGAAGGACTGGAGTCGTCGAATAACGGTGGTTGGAGTGGTTTGTCGATGGCATCAATGGTCGACGATTGGACGACGATAGTCAAAGGTACCGCAGCGGGCAAAGGTGGTTGGAGGGATCATAGTCGAAGGGACCTTAGTCGGCGGGCGAGAGGTCGTAGGGACTGTAGTCAACGGGCAAAGGAGGTCAAAGCTACCGTAGTCAGCAGGCGACGGAGGTTGGAGGGACTGTAGTCGGCGGGCAACGATGGCAAAGGGACTGTAGTTGGCAAGCGATGGAGGTTGGAGGGACTGTAGTCTGCCAGACGACAGAGGTCGGAGGGATCGAAGTCAGTGAGTGATAGTGGTGGTGGGACTGGAGTCATCGGGTCATGGTGGTCGGAGTTGTGTGTCCATGGCAGCTGAGCGGTGGTCCGACGACTGTTGGCGGCCGAGCGGAGGTCTAGTTGCGGTCGACGGACGGGCAATGATTTGGCGACGGCCAGTGCTCGAGCGGTGGTTGATGGAAGCTCGTCGGCGGTGTTGCTTGGGTAGAACTCTAGGATCCTTAAAGTCTCAGAGCTCTTTCCAATCTCCAGCTAAAAGCTTAAGCTCACAAAGGTCCAAGCTCCCTTTCATGTAAGAAGTGGGGGGTCTATTTATAATTTTTTATGAGTGACATGCCCCATAAATATGGAGAAGATATGGTACAAATTCGGAGTGCTCCATCGGACAGTCCATATTGATCCCCTTGATCATAGTGAGTTTGTCAAAGAATTTATGTGTTCAAACTTCAAATGATGCCATAATTAAGTGGTTTTGGACTCGTTAGATTTGTCTCGTTGAGTCGCTCGATTCTACTATGAGCATGCCATATTTAGAGATCATTTGTTCATCCAATTTGTGCTTTAAACCTTCTAAATATACTTGATTTGGATCTATTTGGGCTCGAATTTGATCGATTTTGATGTTGTTGAGTTGGTCTCTTCGAGATATTCAGTTTGATGAAATCAAAGTTTTGATGGTTCCAAATTTAATTTTGGAAGTTTCCAACTTGAATATGCCTTGAGATTTGTTCTTGATCAAGGCAATTTTTTGTGATGTATTAAGGATGATTCACATGTGATATTTATTGATTTAGATAAAGCATATGATGAAGTTCTAAGAGAAGTGCTTTAGATAGTTTTAGAAAAAAAAGGCATTAATAATGCTTATATTCAAGTTATTAAGGATATGCGTGCAGGAGCTATTACTCGTATTCAAACACAAGGTGGTTTGACCAAGTTTTTCCCTATTTTAGTTGGATTACGTGAAGGATCAACTTTAAGCTCATATCTTTTTGCTTAGTCATGGACGTTCTTACTAGACATTTGGTGCATGCTTTTTGTTGATAATATTTTTCTTGTTGATAAGACTAGAGAGGGAGTTGAAGGTAAATTTGAATTATGGAGGTCAACCTTTTAAGTCTGAAAATTTTCATTTGAGTAGATCTAAAACTAAATACATGGAATAAATTTTAGTAGTAATAGATCTAGTTGAGGGATTGTGACTTTTGAGCGATCAAGTCAGTAATAAGAGTATATGCTTTTGATATCTCATATTTATTGTTCAAAGTGGTGGTAAAAGGATAGAGATATTATTAGTAAAATTCAAGTTAGATTGTTGAAGTGGAGAAATGTATTGGACCTGTTGGTGGTGAGACCTGCAACATTTTGTGGCACAAAATGTTGACCAGTAAAAAAGAATCATAAAATTAAGTTAAGTATTGCAGATATGAGGATGTTTGGGTGGATGAGTGGCATTCAGTCTTATTGACAGAATATGAAAGGACTATATTCATGAAAAGGCTGGAGTAGCTTCAGTGGCATATAGGATTAGAGAGAATTGCCTTAGATGATTTCGTCACATAAAACGTCAGCCTTCTGATGATGCGGTTAGGAGAGTAGATGTATTAGATTTGACCTATATTAAGAAAGGTATAGATAAACCTAAAAGGACTTGGTTAGAAAATATTAGAGATGACATTTTTTTATTAGATTTAAATGAAAATTTGACTCTTAACAAAAAAATAATATAAAAAAAAAAGATTCATGTAGCCGACCCCACATAGTGGGATAAATATTTGATGATGATGATGGTGTTGTTGTAGTAGTAGTAATATCGGTGGCTAAATCAAATATTCTCATAGCCTTAATAATATAATTCAATAAAAAAAAGTCATATATAAATATATCACTATTAGACACTATAACAATAAATTCTATTTAAAATAGCTTTATTTGTGAAGTGAAACATTTCTTTTATTTTTTTTGTCCATGACGCGCACACAAGATGAAATTTTCATCTTCTGAGATAAAAATGCTCTCCTGTGTAATATTTCTTTATTTTGATGAACATTCAAAAGTGTTCTATGTTCCCTGAATGTTATTCTGCTTATCCAGATTGATGCTGCCTTGGAAGAGGGGGTCGAAATATTGAAGATGCTCTTAACCAAAGGATTGACAGAGTGTGTCAATTCTGCTAACGCTGAGCAAAAATATAAGCATCTAAGAGTGCAGAATTTACCATGTTGATGATCTTTTGTATCAATATCTTTCTTTTACTTGTCCATGTATTTTATTAGAATGCAATACTGTGGATTTCTCATTCTTGTCTATTTCTTCAAATGTTAGATGAATTCGACTCTCTTTTGGTGATTTCACTTTGGTGTGATGACTGCGACTGAAAACTGATGAAAATTGGAAGCCTTTAATAAATACTTTTCAGGTATTCTGTTTTTTTTTTCTTCCAACTTTTCTTCTTAGGTTTCATTTGGGATGATTATTTTTTTGCTTCTTGAAGTAGCTTTTAAGTTTAAAAATTTATTAAACTAAAAAGTTGTTGTAGAAAGCAGTAAGAAAGTTATCCCAAACGAGGCCTTATTTAATCATCGGTACGTCTACGGCTGTGATAGAGTTGTGAGAGCACAGCCTGACGTACTAATTGGTTAGTGTTTATTAAAATTATGATTACGGATTCGTTTGGGACTATTTTTTTATTTTTTTTTAAACAGTTTTTTAGTACAAAAATTAAAGTAGTCTCAAACGGAGCCTAAATTTGCTCAATATCAAAGAAAATTTTGGGTTTGGGATTTACATAGAGCTGGGCTTTCAAGCCTAATATCTTTTTTTTTTTTGAATGCATGCAGTAATTAAACTCATCTAACTGCATGTAATTAGAATGATGAACTTACATAAACCCTAATAGATGATGGAAGAGTAATTACGTGTTATTCTTTTAGAGTGGACATCTCGATAAATCTGACTAAAATTTCATAAATCTTCATCAGATGATTCGTATCAAATACTTTTGAGATTTTGATCACAAATTATTTATTCAACATTTTAATGTAAGTCATTTTTTATTTATTGGATTCATCTTGCATGTAAGATTCAAAGAGTATATAATCCTTTAATTAGCATTCCAAAATTTTTAATTATCCTTCGACTGTTTGATTTGAGCTTATTTAGAGTCATATCATATCACATTTTATATTGTTGGATTTATTTCATCAACACGCTCAATTAGACTATAAGTTTGTTCAAATCAGTCTTCGGAAGATTCTAAATTTTAACTTGAAAAGATTTTAAATATTGCATCAAGATTTATATTGATCAAAATAGTTTTTTTAAAGTTGTATCTGCTAGCTTCAGTAATTTCAGGTTTAACTCGCCAGCCAGCCACAATTCGAACATTGAAGCTCAACTTGAGCAAATCAACAATACAGATATAGTAAACTCGCACACACATCACACATGCAAAATTCAAAATCAAGACCTCTTGCTTGGTAGCTAAAGCTCCCAACCAACAGGTTCATCGATCTAATTTGATCTAATTGATCCATGGGATCAATCTTTTTGAACCAACTTATTTATCTTGAGCTCAACATGAGCTATTTGAGGGATACAATTCATATCATTTTCAGAAAAAAAAAAAAAAAAAATTTACTACAAAAATATTGTCCCAGTTTCTATTATGCTCATAGGAAACCATTTCTTTTACTTTAGACACTATTAAATATATATATATTTGTATCAATACAAAATCACAATAATGTGGCATTTAAATGATTCTGTTTGTTGGGGGGCCACTCATGTCTTGTGCCATAATTGCTCCTTGCTCAATTCAATGAAAGCTTCCAAGAAAAATATAGAACCTAAACAGAAATAGTACCTCAGAAATAATGATAGTACTACAGTAGTGAGAAAGTTGGTCTGTAGTATTTCATTCCAACTAAAGCTATCATAACTCCATTGACCATCTCAGCCAGCCTTGAATTTCAGATGGTCCAGCCTAAGATGTCCCCACTGGAACAGGTCACTCAAATTTGACTTAAGCTGAATCTGAGTGAAGTAATATGTATATAATTATGACCAATTCAATTCAATTTAGGCGTTGTTTGCGATGACTTTCTTTCTGATTCTTAAAGCAACTTTTTCATATAAAAAAAAAAAATTTTAACTACAAAATTGCTTTAAGAAGCAGCAAGAAAGACACCTTAAACGAAACCTGAATCATAAGCTGGCCCAAGTTTCAGCTCCAAATCCGAGCTTCATTCAAGTTGGTTTAATCCATAAAAAAAGAGATGAGAGTCATAAGATAGTATTTTAAACATGACAAAACAAGCTAACTCGACCCAATCAAATTTGTTCTAACAGAACAACCTCATGCCTAAGCTTTTCGAGCCAATCACCATGTGATAAATCTTTAATTAAAAGAGATGATTATATCTTCAAGATCATGAATTAGAATGGATAGCTCATAAAAGAAAAAGTCAGTAAAACTCAAAGTTACTTCCTAACTGATTTCAATTCTAAACCTCTATTCCTTTTTGTAGAACTTAGAACAAACTAAGCCATAAATTCACTCTCTCTCATTCAATATCTTTTGATTGACATCTTAAAGATGTGTTGTTAAACCTCTATTTAAGACAATGCAACTCAACTTGGTCCGTTGGTTGGGAGCTTTGGCTTTTAATCAAGAGGCCTTAGTTCTAAGTCTTAAGTTTACCTAAATACAACAACAACATCAAGTCTTTGTCCCACAATGTGGGGTTGGCTACATGAATCTTTTTTTTCTCCATTGTGTCATGTTAAAAGTTAAATTCTCGTTTAAATTTAAAAAAGAAAGATCATTTCTAATATTTCTAACCAAGTCTTTTTAGGTTTACATCTACCTTTCTTACATAAGTCAAATCTAATACCTCTACTTTCCTAACCGGGTCATCGGAAGGCCGTCGTTTTATGTGACCAAACCATCTAAGGCGACTCTCTCTAATCTTATCTTCCACTGGAGCTACTCTACCCTTTTCACATATATGCTCATTTCATATCCTATCTCTAAGATAAAGCCACTCATCTACCTGAGCATCATCATCTCTGCAACACGTAACTTGGTATTATGCTTCTCTTTTAATGGCTCCCAAAAAAATATTTTCAAGACTAAAAATCTAGGTTGGCTCAAGTAAATCATCATTCAGTACTAGCCAACAGAAGTTGGCAACTAGGCCATGTGCAACGGCCATATTTGGTTCTTCACAAGCAACAAAAAAAGAAAATATTAAATAAAGCAGAGCAAGCATTTATGATCCTTCAAATAAAGCAGCTGATAATGTCAGATAAATGAAATCCTACACGCCCACTAACTCAACCTGTATCCATTTCCAGCTTCAAACTATTAATGGCATCAGCTGCATAACTCTACAATCAATACGCGAAAAAGGGATGAAAGATAACGATGGAAGAATTATTAAATAAGCATATAGCTCAAAGAAACTTCTATGTGCTAAATTAATATTTTTCATTTTATATTATTCTATTTTGTCATATGAGTAGAACATAGTATAGAATAATATATAATGGAAATATTAGATTAGCATATAACACTTTAATAAGCTTGCTTGATTTAATAATCTTTCTGTTATTTTTAGACCGTTTTTAGGAAAAAAAATATTCTGTGCGGACACCGGACGCCTTTCAAAGGTCAATCAGAATGCACCACATCATTTTTTTTATGTACTGGTGCTGTGTAACGAGTGATTTGGTGCCTTCTGATTGGCCTCTGAATCGTCGGGAGTCTGCACATAATAATTTCTCCATTTTTAGGAGATCAGAACAATTGCAAGGAGTAAGAGAGCAACAAATAAATGCTGCACTCCCACCAACCTTCTTCCACCTACAAAGAGATGGTTGTATTTTGGTGTGCCACTGCTGCTTTCATGCACATTGGAGCTTCCACTTCCCTTATCACTAGCTGAGCTGCCTTTAGCTGGTATTAAAAAAAATAATAATAATAAGATGGATATGAAATAATAAAAATTAATTATCTCAGAATATTTTGATATAAATTCTATCAAGATTAAATTAAAATTCTATATTAATTAAATAAATTTTTTTATATGTAACATTAACATGAAAGCAAATCTAATTCTTTCAAATCATTTTGATTTTTCTTTGAAACTTTCACACATCATATAAATAAAAAAAATATCCTTATTGATGATGATTATTATTATTATTGTTATTTATTATTTATTATGATAATAAAATAATAGCATATTTAGATATTGACAATTTTGATAAACATATAAGAAAAAATTGATAAAATTTTAAAATCATCCGATCAATTTGATATGATTGCAATATAAATTATTTATATACTACACTTATCTTAAACCAAATACAAATTTTTTAAATTTCAACTTACTAAAATTTATATAATGATATTCTCACAATTTATTTTTCTTTAATGAGTATAAAGATGTTTGATTCTTTGATTGATGATAATGATTATTACTATTATTTATTATTTATTCTCATTTTGAAATAATAACATATTTAAATAGATAAATCCAAAAAAATTAGTTCAGCACAGATTATTTATATACTGAATTCCTTTCAAAGTAGATTCAAAAGTCTTTCTTAAAAAGAAATTTTTAATTTTTTTTTTCAAATATATAAATAACATAAGAATCTGACTAATGATATTTAGAAAATTAATCTTCCTATTCCAGCAGTTATTACTGCAAGCGCGTATCTTTTAATTCGAATACAGCAGCAACAGCAGCCCTTGGATTAATAATCAAACGGTTGAAAACGAAAGCCCTCATCGTAAGTGAAAACAAAGTAGTAAAAATTTACCAGTGCTGCCTGACGTAAAATTCTTGAAGACCTGTGCATCCGGCGAGTTCGGCGGCAGGTTCAGCAGCTCTGAAACAAACACAAACCCTAAATGAACAAATTTGAACTTTGCCAGAAATCGATTGTTTTTATAAATCTAAACCCTAAAACTATAAAAGAAGAGAAAAGATACCAGGGCAGTGGGAAATGTTGGCTTTGGCTTTGCAAGTGTCAGGAAGAGTGAGCGCTCGCGTGAGGTTAATCTTGATGCCGAGGCTCGGATCGTCTCGATCCCTTATGAGCACGCACAGGCACTTGGGGCTCTGAGCCAGCACGCCCTTAAGCCCCGTGCAGCAGTCCGGCGTCGGCGCCGCCGAGCTTCCCTGCACATAGGTGAGGCAAGTCGCCAGCCCCGCCAGCGTGTTGGCGCATTCCTCGCGATCTTTGGCTATGTCCGACGTTGCAAAGCCGGCGAGCATCAGCAGAAGCAGAGGAAGCAAAGCCATCGATGATCGAGCTGTACGAAGTAGTGTGCGAGCAGCGAGGTGTGGCTTTAGTGGAAGAGTTATAGGAGATGGAAGGAGTCGTTGAGAGCTTTAATTTTGTAATAAAGTGTGTGAAAAGGGTAACCAGAAATGATGCGCTGTTTGTTTGGTGGTGGGGCAGAGGCGGTCACGGGAGAGAATAGTGGACATTTTGTCTAAGGAAAAGTCATCAAATTTCAAATGCTTTATGAATTAAATTCAATTTGCTAATTATATTTATTGTTACTGTTAGGGTGTCAATAAATGAAAAAATTATTAGGTGCGGAGTGCAGACGGGAAGAGCACCGTCTGTATACATACAGGGTATCAAGTGGTACCTAGTGATACCTAGCGGTACCGAATGGTACCTAGCTGGATTTTATACTAGTGTGCGGACGGTTCTCCCCGTCTGCACTCCGCACCTAATAATCTCTCCAATAAATGATCTAATTTGTCAATCTGATCTAAAAAATTTAGTTTTGAATTGACCCTTTTAATAGTTGGTTCAAGTTATGTTTTCGACCCGTTAATTAAATAGGTCGGAGTTTGAGTTGACTCACGAACTCATTTTTGAACAAAAAATGGCATGTATAATAATTTTTTCCTTAATTCTTTTACGTGTGGGTATAATCATTTAGGTTGATTGATTCTTGCAATTTTTCTGATCATTCAAGTTGCTAGCATATCAGGTTCAAGTTAGTGTTATATATTAACTCATTTATTAAATAGGTCATGTTTGAGTTGATTGAATTCGGGTAATTAATTTTGGGTCAGACCTGAACATGATCGGTCAATTCATTTTGATGCTCCTAATTAATGTTTTAAAAATATTTGAACCATAGAATTTGAAATGAGTATCTCTTGAAAATGTTGGAGTAGCTCCAGTGACACATAAGATTAGAGAGAGTTGTCTTAGATGATTTAGCTGCATAAAACAATAGCTTTCCAATGATCATGTTAGAATAGTAGATATCTAAGATTTGACCTACATTAATAAATGTAGAAATGGATTTAAATAGCATTGATTAGAAAATATGAAATATGATTTTTTTTTTTTTCATTTGATTTAAATGAAAATTTAATTTCTTAATAGAACACAATTGCGAAAAAGGATTAGTGGAGCCAATTCCATCTAGATGGATAAAGGTTTGTTTCATGTTGATTTATCATTTAACTAAAGAGATGATGATGATAGATAATTATATTTTATTTTCTTTTTCAAGTATTTCATAATAAATTGGTAATTAAAATTAAAATCAAAATTAAAGTTTAAGAGAGATAAAACTAGCTAAATAAAAAATTATGAGATTAAGGTTTCGTTTGGGACAGCTTTTTTTATTACTTCTTAAAGCAGCTTTTTAGCACAAAAATTTTAACTTTTGTACTAAAAAGTTGCTTTAAGAAGCAATAAAAAAAAATCTCAAATGAAGACTAAATTTTAAAATAATATTATAATCATGGTAATTGGAGAGGGTCCCAATGCCCATTAAGTTCTATAATGATAGCCATATAATCCAAATTAATGAAAATAAATATGTAGGCCTAAATATATACAATTCTTATCATGTTGACGTGTGAGAAAGGGATTACAGATGTGAGAGCCATTTTTTTTAGGTTTTCAAAAATAATATATATATATCATATAAAATTCACAAAAGTTTTATGAGGATTTTTTTTAATAAAATTTTTTCATTAGGGATTTTTACATTAATATTCATATTCATAAATTGCTATCATTAATAAAAATATGTAATTATATATTTAGAACACATTTTGATGTTTGAAGTTTAAAATAAAATTTGAAAGATCAAATCATTAAAGAAAGATTTTGATCATTTTAGCTATAAATAATATATCATGCCTAATTATAGAAATAAAGTAGAGTGAACAAGTGATTGTGAGATCTAAAAGGCACTCATGAGCTTATGAAATGATTTTATTTTTAGTTCTCTTTTTTATAATTATTTATTTTAATTTTGGGTGATTGAGATTTTAATAAGCACTAGTTTCTACGATTAATTGCATTATAAATATGACGCTTAAGGATTCATTTGTGATAACTTTCTTATTGTTTTCTACTACAAAAATTTTTTGAATTAAAAATATTTTTGTTCTAAAAAGATATTTTAGAAAGCGGTAAGAAAGTTGTCCCAAATGAAATCTAAGAATGCTTTCTATTAAAAATATTATTATGTTCTTGTTTCATGGTTAGATAGCATTGATACTAAATAGGCTCATTTGACAAACCCTTATCACAAATCTATGAGGTTTAATGGCAGTTAAGGACATCGAACGTAGATCACACGAGACATAAACGTTCCATCGACCACGGTGCCACCGCTCGATCCGTCATACATGTACTTAATTATTGCATAATTTATGCCACCACATTATCAAAGAAGCCATTAATGGCATTTTCAAGCATAATCTATATCATCTGCTCCACTTGCTTATCTTATAACATAATAGTTTTATGAAATTGAGCTCCAAAAGAGGAAAAATTATTAGATGCGGAGTGTGCACCGTCCGCATAAGCACTGGGTACCTAGTGGTACCCAGCTGTACCTAGCAGTACCGAGTGCCAGTACCTAGCTGGATATAGTGCTTGTGCGGACGGTTCTCCCCGTCCGCACTCCGCACCTAAGGAACAAAAATAAATATGTATAAATTACCTCTCATGATTGCTTCAAGGCCTCTTGCGGGGCGAATTATTACGTCCGGTCACCGGACCGCCCGGACACCAATCCAGACGGTCGAGCAGAGCTAGCGAATTGCACGTGCAAAGCAATCGCAAGCGAAAAAGCAATTTAGCTTTTCGCCTTCCCATGCCCTCTATGACGAATCGCACGTGCAAAGCAATCGCAGGCAAAAAAGCAACTTAGGTTTTCGTCTTCCTCTTGTCGAAATAAGAACCCGAAACTAGTAGCGGGATTTTCCAATATTTTTCCAAATAAAAATATTTTATTCTTAAAAAGGTATATTCATAACAAGTTTGAGGTGTGTATATGCATGTGTATCCTCATATCTTTAAATTAAATTATATGCTATTTATTTTAAAGTTAATTTGTTATCTTCATAATTAATGCTTAACTAAAAAGAGTTTTAATACATTAAAAAAGATTAAAATTATTTTTAAATTTGATGACATTTTAACTTTGGCATAAGAAACTGAGATTTCATTTGGGAATGTTTTTTAATTATTTCTTAAATTAAATTTTTAATAAAAAATTTTAAATTTTTAACTAAAAAATTATTTTATGAAGCAATAAAAACATTATCCCAAACTAAGCTGAATTATTGATCAAACTTTTAATATTATAGGTTTAAACTGCTTATTCATTAAATTAAATTTAATATTAGGAGGCGTACGGGGTCCCACCAAAAGCTATTGCGAAGGCGATGGCTACAGGAACTCCAATAGCCCGTCTTCTTCCGCGACGGTCGGTTCCTTCAAAAACCAACGGCTCTGATCGTGATCGACTTTGGTTCTCTTTCGGCATCATCCCATCGGCCTCCGAATCATCGCCGGCGAGCTTTTCCCCATGGAATAAGTTTTCTTCGCTTTTTGGGTCCTCGGCGTCCGCGTCATTGTTAAGGGACTCGTCCGTCGCCGGCGGACGCCATTCTCTTCGTGTGCTCCCATCGTATTTTGGACACATCTTCCTCTCCGCCGCACTCCTCCGCCCCGTCCCCTCCGTAAACCGTCCGCCTCACCCGCCACCGGATAAAGGACGCCGCCATCATTAATAGCTTGGTAAGAAAGGAGACCTCATTTTTCCCAAAAAAAAAAAAAAAGAAAGGAGACCTCATCCTTTGTCCAGAGAACTTTTATTTTATCCAGTGAACGTACGCTCCTCTAATTCGATTTTAGGCAAAAAAAAACGTCTGTACCGAGTACCGAGTTGTACCGAGTTTTTTCAAAAAACTCGGTACAGGCGCTTTTTTGCCTAAAACCGAACATAGAGGAGCGTATGTTCACTGGATGTAATAAAAGTTCCTGTCCATAAGGTAACTTTTTTCTTAGAATAATTTTAAATTTAAATTCAAATATATTTCATAATATTAAGAAATTGTACCTTTGCTATTTACCAAACTAACATTCTTTTTTTTTTTTCATTTTTACCAATTTTGAATAATTTAATCATAATACATGCAAATACATTTATTTAATAGTTAAAAAATGAAATAGATATTAATTTTATACAGTTAAAAATTGAATGTTATAAATGTCATAATATTTATTTATGTCAACATTTTAATTTTAATTAAATATAATTATTTCTATAATACTTTAACAACCATATTTTCAATTCAAATTCAATTATATTAAATTTATTTTCTTTATAAATATTCTTAATTATTTTATTTAATGCCTATTTAATCATACAATAACAAAAACAAATAAATCATAAATGGCTGTAATATTAACTTAAATTTTTTTTTTTTTTTTTGCTTCTTTAATTATCATCCACTTTAAAACATATTTTTGTTGTGGGGAAAAATTATGCATATCAATTTAAAAAATCATTAAATTTTCTTTAAGATAATATAGTGCAATTGTTAAATATTTATTTTACATATATGAATAACATGTAGCCACATCTTTTAGATAATATTAGTATAAATTTATATCAAAATATTCTAATACAAAATACATCAAGATTGGCTTCTATTATTCTAAGCCCGTTGGAGGCTGAGGCAAGAGTTTGAAGGTTGTAGAAGGCTAAAAAAAAAAATTTGAAATTATCTTTAAGATTGTTTGATTGCTTTGAGTCAAATAAACTAACAATATTTGACATTAAAGAAGTTAATTATCAAATATTACTCGATAACATTAAAATGTGTGAAAAAATATCGAGATAAAATCTATATGTTGTCATCCAGTCATGACCATTTTTACATAATGCATTCTTACAAAGTCCATAAGGTTATGATTCATGACTCACCAAAAGAACTAGATGCCCCTTGAGGAGAGATTATTAGGTGCGGAGTGCGGACGGGGAGCACAAGCACTATATCCAGTTAGGTACCGACACTCGATACCGCTGAGTACCGCTAGGTACCCAGTGCTTATGCGGACGGTGCACACCGCACCTCTTGAAGGAGAAATATCCCAAAACATGATTTCCTTGCATTGATAACACCCTTAATACTAATAATATTCTAATTTTACTTTGTATTATATTGTTATATTCTTTGAGTTCTAAGAATGGCAAAATACCTATTGGTAAAAGAAATTGTTTCAATTTAATCAAAGGCTTCAAAATTTTGCTTCAATACTCTAGACTGACTCATCTCTTTGTTTTGAGACTTTTCATTTCTGTCGAGAATAGATCAATCAATCAATCACTATTGAATAACCTCAAATAGAACACAAATAAAAAATTTATTGGGCACCATCTAAGATGTAATTTAACATTAATAAGAATATTCTTTTGAAAAAAATTCAATCCATAAACTCTAATATCATCTAAAAAACCGAGCTCAACAATTAAGCTGAGCTCGAGCTTTCCAAATTTGCTCGAGCAATTGAGCCAAACTTGAGCCTATTAATTTTTCAATGAATCAAGTTTGAGCTCAACAATTGAGTCAAGCTCGAGCTTTCCAAATGAGCTCGAGCAATTGAGTTAAGCTCGAGCCTATTAATTTTTCAATGAATCAAACTCGAGCTTAGTAAACGAGCATGAGTGGAGCTCAAGCTTAACAAAAACTAAAAAAAGCGTTAACTCAATTAGGTAAATACTAGACTCTACTTGGCTCATTTACGCCCTATTCCAAAGTTCTAACATTTTACTCATTAAAATTTTGGAGATGGAGCAATGCTTACATTTATATAGGACACTAAATATGATGCATTCAGAAAATGTTCAATTGTGCTAAGACAAACACAAAGCTCATCTTGATCTGTTGGTTGCTACCAAATCAAAACATCTTGAGTTCGAGTCTTGCGTATGTGATATGTGCTAGTTTGACTTAATTGGCCTAAATGTCCCCCCAAAAAAATGCTAGTAGATAAGAAAAATATTCTATCGTGTTCATCTTATTATTTATTTATTTTGGTTTGTTTAAACTAGGCTAATGATCGGCTCGAATTCAAATGAATCAAACACAATCAGCTGGCTCAAATTTGGCTCATTTACACAAGAAATTATTAGGTGTGGACGCCATATGTGCGGACGAATAATCATATAGAGGACAAAGCTAGGATACTTGCCATCCACACCTAATCCAAATGCAACTATCCACACCTAAAGTCCTTAGGACTTGCGTAGTGAACTAAAGGATTTCATCAAAAGGGTGGAATCAAATCAGGATTCAAATTTGAAGGCTCAGCCATCAAACTGTAGGCCATATTGCTTTAGACAGTCGAGATCCCAAGAAGAAAACAGTGCCACCATGAATGATAATGCAAACCAGGATGGGGGAACAGGTGACATGTAGAAAGATAAATACATCTCGTTAACAACCAAACAAGTTAACCAGCAAAAGACCATCTAAAGAGGGCCATCATTTTCATAGATTCACAATTTTCACAGCATGAGGAAGATATTCAAGAAGTTTCCACCACCTGAATTTGGATTAATTATTCTGTGCGGACACCGGACGCCGTCCGGATGTAAATCAAAGCACGCCACGTCACCTCCTTGTTCTGTACTGCGATTGTGTACCTGGAAACGTGGCACGCTTTAATTCGCTTCTGGACACAGAGCTACGTCCGGTGTCCACACAGAATAATTTCTCGTGAATCTGAGTCTCAATTGCTATTTGACAGAACCTAAGAAAGATGAAATGATAAATGGTCTTTTGCTGTGGAGACAATTATTCATTTGCATCCAAATGATAAAAACCAGGATGCAATCATTGATAAGGCAATTGATATTAACAAGTGAGCCATGCAATAAAAGAGGAGTTGAAGGCAAAAGAAGAAACATATGCACCTTTGGAGGGGAAAAGTCTGATGAGCTTGTGAGAAAAGAGGCAATTCTCAAGCAGCATTGTTGAGAGGACAAAAGATTTTACCCAAGACCTCTTCTATTCAAATTGTCAGCAATTTTGACTCCATTCATACTAGTCATTCAAATATAAATAGAGTATTTGGTGAGCAAATCTCCATGCCAATTAAATTTGAGAAGGAAGGATTTGAGGAGGAGAAAATTTTAGCATTATACATTTTCAATAAAGAAAGCATTGCAGGTAAAATAAGATTTTTTTTTTCAATATACATTGAAAAATTGAGTATTAGATACACGTATCTAAAAACCTTTAAAAGGTGATGATGGGGAATTATAAAGACGAAAGCACTACAGCATGCTCATAAACTTGGCAACCAAGGAAAAGAACTTATAACACTTACAATAGAAAGAGAGCATAACCATCCTAAAGCAATAATAGCCATACCTCACAACATCACGACTAGAAGAAACACTAAGATCAACCTTTCACTGCCAATATAAGAAAGCAAGCACGCTCTGGAAAAGAGATCCCATCACCACATTCTTGCTAAGCTTGATTTCCTCTCCCGCGGCTGCCCATCCTGCCCCTTCCTCGGCCATAACCTCTCCCTCCGCCTCCTCTTCCTCGTTCATAACCACCAACTGCATATTTCAATCGTTAAGTCAAGAGTAAAAAATAAAAATAAAATAACCAACAAAAACTATGTGAAGATCTTTGTTAACAAATTGAGCTCACCAACTATTTTGGTGTTTCACAAAAAGAATAATGTGTTATTTCCATGTCTTGAACCTCCACAACACAAATTATGCCTCAACCTACTATGCTAGAGCTATTAAAGTTTTACAAAGTCCTCTTTAATCCTTTGAAATTAAAGTTTTATAGAGAGGTGTTGTTGGCGAAGAATTACAGTTAACATGACATTAAGAGATTACATAAGAAATTTGATTAATGGGCTCCAAAGTCAAAGTAAAGTGTGTTGTTTGCTAGCTTGATGCACCATACAAGTAAAACTGAATTTTGCAAGCAGTTTTAACTTGGTAATAGTTTGATGGAGCATCAAAGCATTGCCACAGAAGTTTACACATAAATTTAACTCAAGAACAGTTTTGAAAAATACAAAAACAAAAGAAAATTCAGATTTGACATAAACATTTACCACGATGACCCCAGCTTCCTCGACCACGACCACCGCCTTGATTCCAGTTATAATTCCATCCACCATTTTCTAGCATGAATGAAGTCGAATAGTCAAATATTTGTGCAAATAAAACCAGCAGCATATGCAAGTTAAATAAAGACAACAAAGAGAAAAGGCTTAGACAGCAAAAAATAAGGAAATGTCAATCAGCAGGGAGTTTTAACCCCTCAGGTTCCTACATCTCCAACCCAACAAGCACGGGTAAAGAAGCACCTAGTCAATAATCTTCCAATGACAAAAATACTAACAGTAATAAAAGCAAGCGAATCAAATCATTAATACCTTGATATCCTCCATATCCTCCATATCCTCCATATCCTTCATATGCTCCATAACCTCCATATCCTCCATGATTACCATAGCCACCATAACCACCTCTGCCCCAGCTCCTTCCTCTTCCTCTACCTCGACCACGCCCTCGACCATATGAATCTTCAAATTATTCAATGACATAATTAGTAGAATAAATTACCAGAATAAATAGGAGACAATTAGCGCATCAAGTTAAAGAGGACATGTAATCACCACAAACAAATAAATCCATACCATCATTATACTGAGCTGGTGGTTGTCTTGGTATATGTTGTTGCTGATATTGCTGTGGCTGTTGATATTTTTGTATCTTCGGCTGCACTACATGTGATGGAGTCTGGTACCTGCAGAAAAAAAAATATATATTCCACAATTTTCCCAGCCAAATAATATAGCACTCTAATTTGTAAGGGCCAAGTGAAAGTTAATAATGAGATTAAAAATCAGAACAATTTTCTAATTTGTACAGGCCAATTGAAAACAAATATGATGGGGACATCAGATTTCGACACGTGTACCACCGCCGGAGGCGCAGATCGACGGTCACTTTCCAGAGTCTCTATTTTTGATGTATTTGCATTTTAGATTATTTCTTTTATTTTCCTAGTTTGCCCCTAAGGGCATTGCTTCTTTTATGTAGCCCCGAGGGCATTTACGTCATTTTGTTTTATGTTTATTGTGGGCCTCTTTATATGGGGCATGATGGATTGTAATAGCTAGTTTTTGATTGAATGAAAATTATCCTCCTTTGTTCTCTTTGTGAGTGCATTTCCCTTTGATCTCTTAGTGAGTTCAAAGGGAGAACTAGATCTCTCCGTGAGTTCTAGATTTAATCCATGCTTGTAGTGTGAAGGTGAAGTTGAGCAGAAATTCGAGGCGAGGAAATCGTTGGAAGAAATTCTCAGATTTCTTCCAAAATTCCCTCCCCCCATCCTAGTACCGCCGCCCTTGGGCTCCAGCCAAGCCGTCGGCTTCACTGACCATCCCGTCCCAGTCAAATCCCCCTCCCGCCGGCCCCAGCCAGGTCTCCCTCCCGCCGGCCCAACCCCCACCCAGCAGCCGCCGGCCACTTCAGCCCACCGGCCCCTCCCTCCTTGCCGCCGCCACCCCTATTTCCCTCCTATTGCATATTTCAAAATTCCTAAAGTGTTTCCTTAATTTAAGCAATCAAAATAATTAAAATTAAATTTGAAATTCAAAATCAAATTCAATCCAATTAATTGTTTAATTTAGGAAACCTCTTTCTATTTTAAAACTGAAATTTTAATTTCAGATTTTTGATAAAAATCTAAAATCAATTGTGTGGTCCCCACTTGCTTAAAACTCCTCTTCCCTCTTCTCTCTCTTTGGCCGGCCCCTTCATTGGGCCCCTCTCTCTCTCCTAATCACCCTATTAACTCCACAAAATCAGCCCCCAATTCCCCTCTCTTGGCCGCCCCTTCCATCTTTGTGATTTAATTGAATTCCAAATTAAATCACCCCCATTAAGCCACCCAAAATCTGAAATTACTCAGAATTTCTGCACTCCATCATTGGCTCCCCCACCTTGGCCGAACTCCTCTAGCCCGCCAACGCTAGACCGTTTCCTCCCCAAGTCCCGAGCCACTTCTCCCCTTTGATTGAGAACTCCTAGTGGCAACCACCCATCCTCATTTTCAAGGATGCATGGAGGAGCCCGAGTGGAACTTCGGGTTTGAGTACGACAACCAAGGAAGAGTTAACATCCTCCGATCGCCCTTCTTCGACGTCGGTTTCAATTTCGACGACACCGTCGAAGAATACTTGGACCGAATTCTACCAACATTAGTGGATTCCATCGACGACCATTTTTCCGTCTACACGTGGATCATTGAAGGCCGTCCACCCGCTCCTCCGAATCTGGCTCCTTCCCCGGCGACAAGTCCTCTCAAGATCACTTGCCTATTAGTGGCATCGCTAAGTCTACTTACGGTCCTCTTCCGCTAGCCACCACTTTCAACATGAGTGATGGAGCTCAAGGTGAAGGATCTAGACTTTAAATTTGGGGCTTTGTTATCTCTCGCTATTTGCATTATTTAAATGTTTAGTTGTTATTTTGCAAGTCAACGTATTCTCTACATGTGATTTCTTGCCCTTGCTAAATCTCACATTAAATTTTCTTACCTAATCTTGAACAAGCAAAGATTTATTTATTAGCAAGATCAATTTCTTTACCTTTATTAATTTCACCTAAGCAATTCTTGTTCATCTCATATTGTTTCACATCAAAATAATATAGAGATAAAAAAAATATATTTCATGTGCACGAATTAACAAATCTACTACCCAGGGGAATTCTTGTTCAGCGGTCTTGTTGACAGAGAAATTGAAATCATTGAAACATGCCGTGTCATCTCCAACCTGTAAGATCAAAAGCTTTTGGTATAGTTTCTAGCAAGCTTCAGGGATTAAATTACTTTATAAAGAAGGGAAGAAAAAAAAAACTAACGGTACAAGTCCCTCCTCAATTGGTTCCCAAACATCAGTAATGCTGACTGAATCGATGCTAGAATCTTGATGCAGACCAGGAATCCTATTCTGCATTTAAAACAATATAATGGGTTAGCATTCAAAGAGTTTAGCCTCAAAAGGGTAACAATAATGTGAAAACAAGGCTAACAGCAACCTTTAAGATCTCGGCAAGTGCCACAGCCTTGTTAATTGCCTGTCCCATTGCTTTCAGCACAATTTCCCTCACCCGTTTTTCCTGATTGTGAAATTGAATGTTCATGAGAAGAATATACTGCTGGGTGGCGCATTTTAGATGATGGAAGGCAAAGGTACTTGATATACATAACGAACAATTTCAGTTTCCTAATTCAAGCTAATCAAATAAGCATAAACTATAATATAAGAAAGTTTAAGGCATTTAATTCATTTCAATGATGCTAATATGACAAATGTACTGGATGACATATAACTGAATAATTTGATTCGCTGATTAATTTTGCATTTGTATGGTGATAAGGCCATGCTGACAAGGAATGCCTCAAAACCTTTCTCATGACAAGAGGCAACTCACCAAGCACATGACACAGAGCATATAGTTTAGAAATCACTCTAGAAGCCTTTTATCTTTATGGAAACTTCTTAAGAAACATCATATTAGTAAGACTCCTACAAAGGGAACCTTTACTTGTTGAGCTCTGAAAATGTTTTCGGGCAACATTAAATGAAGCTAAAAAGAGAAATTAAACTAGTACCACACTTATAAGATGAAAGATGCCATTAAAGTGCTAAGGACTAAAATTGTCTGAGTTAGTGGGTAAAAGAGAAACTAAGGGGTCAATGTTTCAAAAAGAATCATAAATGAAATCTTAATGAGATGTCATTTAAAACAAATTAATCTACAATATATTAAAAGCATGCAACATCCAAATAATCCATAATGATAAAAAGACCCACTCAGAAGAATAAGATATAATAAATAGCAGTCAAATAGAGAATTGACTAGATTTAAGTATAAATCCAAAAAACAAGAGCAATTCAAATTCAAAAGACTGTTATTGATCAAGCACAGAACATTTTTATAACATCTTGCAAGAAGCAAGAGCAGTTCAAATTAAAAAGATGTGCTTAGAGATTGGATTTAAGCATAAATCCAAAAATGATTCCCAATCCAATCAGTAAAAAAAATTATTGAACATAATTGGCTGCAAAGTACAAGTGACATTTAAAATAAAAAAGAGATTTTTTTAAGGGGTTCCCCTCTGTGGAAGGAGAAGAATGCAGCCATTTCAATGATTGAAATACTAAGATATAAATTTCAGTAAAATAGTAAATAAATACCCACAGAAGCATCATAATGTACATATGGAAACATCACATTTTGAAGCAAAGAAAGAACATGATATGTCTTGGTACCAAAAACAGAAAAATACTCCAAGGGAATTCCACACAAAAATAGATTTTTATTGATAAATACGAACCAAGCAAGATACAATGGTCCTCTTTCGAGAGGAGGACCGTCTCTCCCAAACCCTAAATGCCGCTAAAATCCCTCACATAAAGAACTACAACACTCAAACAAAATTTTGCATAAAAGTAAAATAAACCCTACTATAGACTTAAATAAACTTTCTCCTTCCCTCCTAAATCACCCTCCTTCCTAAAGTGTTTCCCTCGTCAATTGAAATTCAATTAGGTAAGGATTTCATTATTGAATTCCTCCTAATATAATGTATTAATTCCCTGCTGGGCCTCACACCTCAACCTCCTCCCTTTCCTTGTCTGCCGACCCCACCTGGGCCAGAATTTGCTGTTGGACCAGCCGGTCTAGTGGCTCTTGGGCCCGCTCCAAGCGGACCCCTGCTTTCGCCGTATCAGAACAACAACATATGGAGATAAGAATAATCTATAGAAAGTTCAACAACTAGAGAGACAAAAAAACTTAAACATATTACACTAGAATTCAAATGCATGAGGACTCAAAAAACCTGGCAAAACATGAGAGCAGAAATTGGTGCCTATTGTATAATTATTTAGCTGCTCAATGGTGCATGACATGCTGGTGCTATCACATAATATGGGATTAATGGATAAACTAACTCCATTCCAGTACCAGGAAGGCAACAAAGGAACAAGAAGACAAGGGGAAACAAAAAAATGAATGAAATCAAAGTATCATTAAAAGAATTAGAGAACTATGAAGACCGCTACAACCAAGAAAAAACTGTTCATTTCAAACAGTCAAAATACGAAGAGTTGTTTACAAATTTCCCATCTAATGAAGAACTCATTTTGGCAAACATCAATGAACAAACGTGCCATTAAAATAAAAAAGAATACTGTTGTACTCACCAAATAATTCAAACTTAGAATGAGGGGACATCAATATGGCCAAATTCAAATTTACAAGTTATTGGTTAAAAATAAATAAATTAATGCCATTAACAAATTTTCATATAAGAAACAAAAACTTTATATCATAGCAAAATAACATATATATAAATAAAAGATCATATATCAGATAAAACCTCTTTTATGGGTTAAAAGCTATATTTGTATGCAAAAGTCTAAAATTTGGTTCAAAAATCATATATCAAAATCAAAGACATTATATTTGATAAAATCTTATATATGAATAAATCTTTGTCTAAATAAAATATATTATAGTTAAATAAGATAGCTCAAACATTATAAAACATTATCACCTTTCCATAAAAAATCATCAGCATCATCATTATCCTTGTCCCAACCAGTTGGATTTGGCTTTATGAATCCTTAATCTTTTTTTAATTCATGTTGAGTGTTGCCTAAGTAGTTAAGCATATTCTTCACAAATCATTTTCAACAAATTCTATCATTTTAATCTTGTGTATATCCTTCTCCTTCCTAATCTTCTAACATAAATTTTATATGCACATATGACTAGTGTTTTAGAAAATGTTAGAAATGGCTTTCTTTATTAGATTTAGATGAGAATTTGACTCTTAACAGGACAATGGAGAAAAAGGATTCATGTAGCCGACCCCACATAGTGGGATAGAGGCTTGTTGTTGTTATAGTTGTATGTGATATGTGCTTTCCTATAAAATATTATATTTGCATTTTTTTAATATTAATTACTAAGAGCTAATTTGATCTTATTTTAAATGTGAATATTTTTTTAAAGTAATTGTGAATCTATTTGGCGAATAATAAGGTTGAAATGAGTCAAGCATAGTACTAGCTTATTAATAAGTTTTCATACCAAGTTCAAGCTATAATTAAGGTTTAATAGAGCCTAATGGCTTATATATTTGATGCTAAGGATTTAAAAATATAGCCTAATTGCTAAATATAATGGGATTTATATATTTTAATCAAACTTGACATGATTCATTACATATTACTCTAGATTGTTTGATGAAATACAAGTATTAGTAAGAAATATTTAAATCTATAAAACTAACTATTTATTTGATTTTTTATCAAGCATATAAATTAAATAATATACAAAATTTTCAAAATGTATAAGATGTAGAAAAAATTGATAGAAGAACATATAATAAGTCATCAAATAAATAATTAAGCAATCATTTGCGGATCATTTTATTGAGTTCTTAGCAAGCTACTTGTTAACCTATAAACAAGTATGTTCACAAACATAAATGAACAAGTTAATGCACAAATGTATTCATTTATATGACAAGAATTTAAAAGTTTGTTCAAATTTGCTCAGTTATAAAAAAGTTGAACATAAACGAGCATTATAGGAACGAATATCCAGATGTTTATCAAGTACATTTATTCACTTACAACCCTAAGAATGTAGCATTACTCAACACAAAAATGTGGCTTACAACTAACAAATGCCGAAGGACTTCGCGTACACTCCAAACAAACAAGAGCATAATCACACTTTTAAGAAAAACAATCTCCCAAAATGTGAGAGGAATGGCATCATGGGTCATCACAGTTCGTAATCAGGCCAGGAAAAGCAAAAATAATAAAGGTTAACAAAATCCATAAAGCGAAATACATAACTAATCAAAATCTGGTAACAGCTACCAACCAACGGAAAGAAAATTATACAAATGCAGAGACGGCGTCGGATGAACCTGAAGAAGGCTGGTTGCGTAGCTGATGTAGTTGCGAATGAGACCCTGGCTAGTGATCCGGATCTCGTTCTCATTAATGGCAGACTCAGGTCTCGGTTTCTCGACTCTCTGGTATCGGTCCATGATTACGGCGAGATTAGGGTTAGAGCTTCCGTTGGTATAGGCGACGATAAAACGCAGGAAGTCGGAGGCCGCCGCTCTAAAACCCTAGATTGCAGAGGATGCCCAGCACGAGGCGCTCGCTTGAACCTCAGCGGCTCATCGGCTTATAAAATGCAAGCACGACCTCGGCAACTGAAATAATTTTGAGAAAAGCGCTCTAACAAATAATGCTCTTAGGCTTGATTCAGAAATGGGAGTTAGTTTTGAAATTACTAAAAATAGTATATTTATATGGAGGACCCAATATTTTTTTAATATAAGTATATAACTATCAGATTTAATAACTATATTAATAATAACAATTATTGAGTGCCAAATAGTTTTAGGCCATAACATTTAATAAAGATCCAACTCACATGCACATTAAAATATAATAAAATACATCAAAATTTTAGGATATGACCCAGATGAAATGATGTACTCTGTAAGTAAAAATATAAAGTCTACTCTTCCTAACAATAGAGATGTCAGGATTACAAAGTATGTACTACAAACTTTACGTCCTGCTAATGATGTTAGTATGATGAAGGTGGTTAGACGATGGTAGTTAGATAGTGATGATTAAGCAATATTAGTAAAGTGATGATGATTGGATGAAGGTGGTTGAAGGATAGCGAATAGATTGCAACAATCATGTTATGATGATCAGACAACGACGGTTGTACAGTAGTGGTCAAACAACGACAGGCAGATGACGATGATAGATGGCAAGGTTTGTTGACATCCAACATCAGGTAAATATGTAAGATTCTTCAGATCTTCAAGCTCTCTTGAACTCAAATTTATGTCCTTTTCATATGAAGAATGTGATCTATTTATACTATTTTGGGAGTGGAGTTTTGCAAATTTATGCCAAAAATCCACCCATATTGAATTATTTAATCATATTCATTCAACATTTAAGTTCTTTAAACACCTCGGATTGTGATCTTAAACTTGTTAGATTTTTCTCATCAAGACAATTAATTTGATTATAAGAATGCAAGATTTTAGTATCATTTGTTTATTCAATTAATATCTTAAAATTTTCAATCAAACTTCAACTACCTGATTTTGGCTCATTTAGACTCAAATCAAATCATTTTTTGGGTTGTTGGGTTTGAAACACTTATATTGATTATGTGTTTACTAAAATCAGAGCTCGAATTATCTAGATTTTTTTTTTTTTGAAAGCTTCCAATATAAGCATTTAGTGTGTTGGGTTCCATTATTAGTGATGATTTTTACAGGAAACTAAAGTGACAAATGATGTTCTCACAACCAAACTAATTTGCCTTTATCTCAGTAATTTATATGAGTGGCTCAATTTTTACCAACTTGGATCATGGGACATGATAATATATGCCTTGAGTTGCGACCATTTGAGCAAATTTTATTTAAATTAGTGTAATATCCACTAACATTTTAAATTATAATTGCATTCATTAGTCATTTGGGTTAATAAACTTTTTGGATGAATCTTGCATCTGAAACTTGACTTATTACCCGGGTTTTAAAGACCTGAAGATCTGATCAATTCAACCATGAACTGATCTTAAGGTCATTTGATTCATTCTGCAATTCATTTCTGCATCAAATCAGACTGAACCGGCAAGAACTATCGATTCGACCAGCAAACCGGTGAACTAATTCCATTGAACCGGCCAATTTAATTTATGAATTATTAAAATAATTAAATGAATTAATTTAATACATTAAGAATAAAATATCGTAACATTTATCATTTAAAATTTTAATTTATATTCCAAATGCTTATTTTTTAATACAAATTTTCAATTAAGCATTTCACATTGCACCATCACATCATGTGAGTTTTTACCTTTGCAAACTCAAAAAACAATATATAAAGTATACACATTAACAAGAAGAAGTTCCGAAGTGTGTAGAACTAATAAGCTGAGCTTTTTACCTCTTAAGTTTATAACATATACAATATATTTTAAAATTGATTTTTTAAATAAATTTTTTATGATGTAAATAATATTTATTTTTAATTAATAATATTAAATAATTATATACTTCATTTATCATTTATGTATTATTAAAATTAATTACTTATTTATTTATTAATAATAAATAATTTAGCCTTAATAATTTATAATATGACATTAATATATAATTTATAGGTGAAAATTATATCTAAACATATAACATAAATTAATAATAATTTATATTAAATATATAAATTTATATATTTTTATTAAATTTGAATTAAACCTAAAGATTGAATATGTTTAAATTTAAAATTACATAAGATATTATTAATGTGTGAATTCAATTTATTTTTTAACCAAAATTTTTTGAAATTTTACAAAGGGAATTTTGAAATTTTTTAGATTTCTATTGAATGGAAAATTATATAAATTCTGAAAAATAGTGTTACAATACAATAAAAATTTTAAAATATTATTTTACACAATCCTTGATAATTTATTTTTTAATTAAAAATAGGCATTTTTTACTTAATAGGACTTTATGTTGTCTATCGTTATAAAAAACTATGCAATTCTGACACATACTCAATTACACTTTAACTACAATAATTAAATAAAAAAGTACATATATGATAAAATTATATCTGTTAAGAGAAATAAGAAGTCAGAATCGTTTGAGATTATGTCTGTATCAGGGAATATTCTGGTGCCTACGGGCATGTTCTTGTAGTTATGAGTCGTGTTCTGTGACTATGGGTATGTTCCGGTGCAATAAAAATAAAAAAAGAGTCATATGGGGCCAGAATTCTTTGAGATTTTGTTTGGGTTCGTGAAATGTGATATAAATTAATCTATGATATGAATTATAATTTATTTATCGGCTCAATAATGTTATTTAAAAAATTGAATAACTATTATACTCTTATTATATTTTTTAGTACAATAATCTATTACATTACATTTAAATACTTTTAAATATTTAGTAAAAAAATTATTAATAAAATAATTTGGAAATAGTTCATTGTAATTTTGCTTATGGTTTTCAGGATCTAAGAAATGGAAGAAAGTGGTTGATTAGTAGTTCATGAACAAATTTGAGTTTATAGGTATTTCTCCATTTTGATTTTTGTACGGTCATTGCTAGTTCTTTTTTTAGTTTTGTAGCTTCTGCTTCATAGCAATGTGCTATAGTATAGATGTATTTTTATGAAATAAAAAAATCTTATATATGAATTTATTTACAGTATTTTGATGTTTTAGTAGCTCTGTAGTCTACTATTTATTTTAAAATGAATATTAGAATAATATTTAAAATATTCCAAAATTAGATATTGAAATTTACCTGTAAATTCAATACAATAGAACATGCCCTGGTCAAGTTGGCTTGTGACAAGCTTTTGTGGTATCAAAGCAATAGTTTTAAAAAATTGATCATAAAATAGAGCTATAGGAATTGATATATATGTCAAGTTGGTAGTTTTAAGTCTATCAGGGTATTCATTATTATTTGTTTCATATATATATTTATATATATATATATATATATATATATATATATATATATATATATATATATATATATATATATATATATATATATATATATATATATATATATATATATATATATATATATATATATATTTATATTAAATTACATATTACGTGTGAGTATGGATCCTCTAGAATCAAACATGACAGATGGGTAGAGTGTCAGTTTCGCAATTCCTATATATAATACAACTCCAATAGTCGATTCTACAGTTTCACAGTTTGCTAGTTTTATAGCCTAGATGATGGGTGAGGCATAGAGTCAGGTTCCTGTTGTGAGATCTAATGAGGTAGACATACATCTACAAAAGTTTAAGCAATTGAAGACTCCGAGATTTGAAGGTGCTGTTGAGCCTAAGGCAGTAAAGGATTCGTTGTAGAGGATGAATAAGACATTTAACGATATGCATTGTTCTCTTAAAAGAAATGTACCGTTAGTAGTCTTTCTATTAGATGGGGGAGGTTGAGCGTTTATTATGCTTTAGTTTCACTATTTTTTTTATAATTTTTTTACGCTAGTAAAATTCCTTAAGAAATTGACAGTTATCGTTTTAAGCAGAAGTTTTGAACCGGTGGGTGCCCGTTTTACAAATTGATGTCACTTGAGTATTTTGAAAATGCTTGGTTGATTTATAAATATTTTTTGTATTTTTGGTTCCTCAAATTTGAAGATATAAAAGAATTTTGGGTTAAAATCAAATAATAATCATAATTACTTAAATATCCATTTTAATATTTTATTATTAAAAAATATCTAAGAGCATAATGGCATTATTAAATGCCGTTTTCCATTTCACAAAACAAAGAAGCAGAAGCAGAAAATGAGGAAAAGTTTGAGAGAGAAAAATAAAAGCTAGGTTGTGAGGTCATAGAATGGTTTTTGTCCATCAGCACAATTGAAAAATTTGTTCGTCTTGAGATAGGACAAACTAAGCATATCTCAATTTTCAAAAATATGTAAATTTTATCATTTTTTTTATTAAATTAATATTTTCGCTAGTGAAAAATTCAAATAATTTTGCATCCATAAAACTTTAGACATATTACTATTTATATGTTACTTTTCAACATGTTCAATAATCACCGGGGTTGAATGTCAAGTAAAGCTTTTAAGTTTTTTACAATTTTCATTTAAAACTCAAATTTAGATTCCTTTCATATAAAAAATTGAAGTATATTTATAAATTTTCGAGAGCTACATTTAAATAAAACCTATCAAATTTCTATAGACTTCTTAAGATGGTCCAAATTAAATCTTTTAATAATATATCATTCATTTAGCATTTAAATGTCTTAATGAACTCATAATGTAGTAAATTTTCACTTATTGGATTGATTTCATCCAAGCGCTTGATTTACCAATTAACATATAAGATTGGAGATCATTTAATTAATATGATAACTTTTTTAATCATAATTTATGTGCTTGCTTTGGGCACAATTTGGACTCAGTTTTTTTTTTTTTTTTTTTTGTTATGTTCATTAGGATGAGACACTCATTTTAACTAGAAGTTTGTTGAAATATAAGGGATACTGATGAATAGCCATGCAAACGTTTGAATACTATTAATATTGCTCAAATTTCTCTTTTCCAAACAACTTCTCAAATGATCTCATAGCTCTATTGAATGTAGCATTTCTCATTGCATTATGGTATGATCCATTTTTAAGCATTTAGGTTAGAATGTATTAATCATCCCCTTTAAATGTCTGCAATCTCAGGGTATAATAGAAAGGAGGAGGCAATAGAAATACAAGACAAAAAATAAACTTAGAATGAGTTCAAACTATATTTAAAATTATGTTAGAATAACATATTAGAAGATTAACTAAAGCTTCCACAACCAAACAGCTTATTTATTTGTTGATTTACGATTAGAAAATCTTTAAGCAGAGCGAACAAAGCTTTCAGAAGGATGAAAACGGCATAAAAACAGCTTTCTGGAAGGCAGAACCATTAAAAGCAATTACTTATCAAGTTGTAATAAAATGAAGAGGAAAACATTATATAAATAAATCCTCGGAAGTACGACGACTATACATGCAAAGCCATAAGAGAGTTGCTATAGCAGATCTATGAAAAAATAATATCATAAAATAACTCAAATACACACCACAGATGATCAAAAGAGCACGAGCATCCTCTCAAGCACGCAGAAGTCAAGCGTGGAAGATGGCTCGCCTTTCTTCAACTAGCCATCAACATTAGCATTTGAATCCATGGCAAACAGAAAGAACGATAATGAGGATTAAGGCAATGATGATGGCCAAAACAATCAGCTTCACCTTCATGTTCTGAAACCACATCTTTCTCCTCATCTTAGTTCCCTGCTGCCTGAAATCTTGCGCCTGCAAATACTCTTCATGAGTTAATTCATCCAAAGCCAAAACTCGAGAAAAGTTAATATAATTTGAAAAGCATCAGAAAGCTAGCATATAGAGGTGTCAAGACCCGAAAATCCGACTTGAACTCGACCTGAAAATTTCGGATTAGGGTCAACCCAAACTTGAAACGGGTCGGGTTCAAGTTCAACAATTTGACCCGTTTCAAAAATTGGGTTGACCCTTTGACCTGAAAATTGACCCTTTTTTTACCCGGCAACTCGAGATTGACCCGTTTTGACCTGTTTTGGCCCGAAAAATGGAGATTGACCCATTTTTTGATCCAAAAACTACCAATTTTTTGTTGGCACCGGGTCATTCGGGTTGTGTTGGGTTGACCCGGACCCGAAGCAGGTCGGGTTCGAATCGGGATCGGGTCTGGAAAACCGACCCATGCAAAAAAAGGGTCAGGTTCGAGTTGACCCAAATAGTGCCGGGTTAGTTTCGGATTCGACCCGAACCCATCCCGCGACCCGAAATTAACACCCCTAGTAGCATAGACAAATTGCAATAACAAGGATTTAGAAAAAGCTGAAGTTGTACGAGGGGCTTAATTACCTGAGAACGAAGGTTTTCAGTCTTGTCAACAAGCAGCTCAATTTTCTCCCCCCTATCCAAAACCTGACAAGCAGATTGACAAGTTCTGTAAAAAGTGAGCCAAAAACAAGACTCGCGAGTTTATTTAAATAAAAAGAGCAATCACTTAAGGCAAAACAAAAAGATGTGGCATGTAAATGAATCAGATGTTAGAATTGCGGAATTTCAGAGGCTCTGTGAAAGATTCTATCACCTTCTCTATATTTTCCATCATGACTCCTTTGACTTCAGAAACCTGAGCTTTTACTTTGGCTAGCTTGCTAATCTCCTCAGGATGATCAACGCAGTATTGCATGTGCTCCTTCAGTTTGGATCTTAAATGTTAAGTGCAATTGAGAATCAGTTAGTACCAAAAGAATTTAAAAAAAAAAAAATTTAATATATAGCAGGAAATTTCTTATTTGTAAGCGGAAATTAAAACATACCCAAACTCCCGGTTAAGGCTGTTGGCAACAGCAGTTGCAGCTTTACCTCCTCCATATCTCTTGGTAAAATCTTCTTTAACTCTTTCCAAGAAAGCAATAGGAATCTGTCTGCCGACTGACTCAATTGCAACTACGCAATATGCTGCAAAATTGGTAGTCAAAAGATAAGATCCACCAATAAATATTAAGGAGATTAGCACAATAATCATTACATGCATAACAGAAATTAAAAAAAAAAAAAAAAACAGTTACAAAACAATGAAAATGAGGGCCAAATAATTTAACTGCAACCATGGGCATGTGCTGGAAAATAGAAGAAATAGTAATACCCATGGTGAGAAGTTCACACAATTACAGGGGAAATTATTACGTGTGGAGTCCGGACATAGAGTTACGTCCAGACTCCAATAAAAACATGACACGTGTCCTTATACATAGTGTGCACACTGTATATAATTGTGTACATAGTGTGTATATTATATATACACACTAGGTACATAATTTTATATTTTATGCATAGTGTGTACAGTTGTACACACTGTGTACAAGAACACGTGTAGCGTTCTTATTGGAGTCCGGATAATAATTTCTCCAATTACAGATAATATCAATCAACCCTTACTAGAAAAAAAAGGAAAACATAATTAATTTTACTGTTTTAATGAAAAAAAAAAAGAGGATTGAAGCATATATCATTCAACAACAGCAGCAGCAGCAGCAATAGCAGAAGCAGCAGAAAAAGTGGGTCCCACCATGGAAGACATGAACGTAGGTACTTTTCTCTTAAAGTTTTAAAAGACACGTCACTCGGCTGATTCTTTGCAGATTTTGACGGGCAAGTATATGTCTAGCATAATTAACACTTTGAAGCAAGCAAGTGAGGCTATCGCTATAATTCACAAAACCAGCAGACATATCAACAAGAGATGCTAATCCAGACAACAGAGAAAGAGACATGCACAAGAACAATCTGCAGCGCACACAGAAAGAAATAGAAAAGCAAGTGAACGTCACCTCATCAAGCAACATAAGCACAGCAACAACAACTAATTTTGCAACAGCTAAAATGAAATTGAACAATGATCAAATTTATTCTTAAAAAAATAACAGAAAAGAACAAAAGACATGTCAATAAAACAGGCTCTGTTATTAGTTCAACACAAATTTTAAATAGAAGAAACCACAAAGCCAGCTTTGGAAACCCTGGTATAATAGTTGCATATTTGTGACTTCTTAGTCGAAACAAACACAAAAACATTTGAATTTCTGAAATGAGTTCAAGATTATCAAAACAATAAAGCAATAAAAAATGCCTCAAAACAAGTATATAGCATTTGTGTGTGTAGTCAAACAAGATACTGTCTAACTAGAAACAAAAGAGACTTAAAAGAAAGTTAAAGTTAGAAAGCTAACTGTTCTACAGTTAGATTTCTTTCAGTTCTAAAAAATGACAGTCACATTCAGAAATACAATAGAGCTATTTAGAACAAATCAGCTTGTTTGGCCCACATCATGCAAATTGCTCAACTCAATCACACAGCATCAGAATTTTTTTATTTTAAATTTCACCAATGTGCACAATCATACGGCTCATCACTCTACATAAGACATCCGTGACTTTCTCCAGGTGCAAGTAGGATAATTAACAAAAGGTAAATAACTAATTTATGGGACTAAAAAACATGGAAATTTAGAGTCTATTTGAGATAACTTTCTTATTGTTTTACTTTTTAAATCGCAATCATATTTTTATACAGTTATTGATTTCTCGTTGCTTTCCAAAAGTTTTAATGCTAGGTAACTATTTTGTACACTTTACTTTCGCACAACATCTATACAACCACCTTTATAAATATTGCAGCAGCTATCACAAACAAACCCTTTAACTTCATTTAGAAATGTGTTCTGCTGTATTGCATGAAGCAAAGTCATAGTTCTCTCTCACAATTCCACAGATCTAAAGGAAGATTGAAATACCCAATGAACCAAAGTATGCTTAAAAAATACAACTTGGTAAAAGATGTAGCACAACATCCTTCAAATGTCAAGCGTAAACAACCCAAATGGGGACCAGAAACTGTATTAGAAGAGCCAGCACAGCATTGCCAAAGATATACAGCTAAACAACCCAAAACAAAATATTAAAATCAAAACAGAATGGACAACATTGTTTAAAAATCTTTAGTATTCTAATAAGTGTAGGGAGCCTTTCAACATGATGAAGCTTTTAGCACATCATATTCTGCATGAGTATATAGGCAGAACATGGATGAGAAATATCTATGTGAAATATCAAGAGGTTTAAACGGCACACAAAAGGGATTTCAAATTTAATTGCAATCAAGATTAGTATATTCCACGTCTCCAGAGAAAAATTAGTAGAAAGGTGATGCAAAAAACCGAACGTGCCCAAGAAAATAATGTTATAGTAAGTTTAAAACAATCAGTCCTCAAAATGACCAAAGCCCCTTGACTGTTAACAGGGCAGATCTAACTTCCATAAGAAAAATAACACCAACTACAATAGAAAGCACTTTGACTATAAAAAGATGTGGTAAACAAACCAAGAAATTAATAAGGACCTTTTTTAAACTTAATAGCAACGCGCAATCAACAGATTAATAGAAAATAAATTTTTAACTGGCCCCACCTTGGCATCACATGTCCCAACAGACCAGATAATTTCCACAGATTTGGTACAACAAGAAAGCAATGCTTGATAGAATAATTGGAAATAGAAGAGCCGATGTGGTACAACAAGAAATCCATGTACAATAGAAGAATGAGAAATAGAGGCCGGCGTAAGACAACAGAAATATCCTTCAAATGTCCGTTTAAACCACAATTTACATTGCGTTTAGCTTTAAATCAAGATATATATATATATATAGCAGTGAAGTGACAGTTTGCATTTATGAAATTACTAGACCTTGAAGTAGATAGTAAATCTAGTTATAATGTTGCTTCAAATAAGAGGTGCCCATTTTACAGGTGAGAAATAACTATAAAATGCAGTAATCTACGATAAATATGGTTCCTTTGATGAGGACATCGGAGATCAACGGCTACGATCTTGAGTTATTTATTTATATGCTTTTGTACTAGTTTATTTCATATTGTTGTTTTTCCCTTTATACCCTTATGGGTGGTCATGTAGTGTTGTAGCCCGAAGGGCATTTCAGTCTTTGTTATTTTTTTTTCTCATGAGGCCTATTTATAGGCTAGCTTTCTTGTATTGAGGGATGAATTATTGAATGAAATTTTGCTCTTGTGTTCTCTTTGTGAGTTCCTTCTTGAAGATTTCTTAGTGAGTTCTTTTTCCTAGATCTCTGTGTGAGTTCTAGGGAAAGTCCAAGGTGAGGGCAAAAGCAATACCCGCCAGTCATTGGAAGCGTCCTTGACTCGTGGTTTATTTTTATCTTATTGTTTTCTTCTCCAAATCTCGTTTTCCTCCTCCCCACGCTAAGCCCTACCCGAGTTCCCATCATCCACCACGTTACTCATTAGCTTCCTCCACCACAACCCAAGATCCACCAAGAAATCCCCAAAACCGATGGCAAGCCCCTCTTCCTCCTTTGGCCGCCGGCCACCACCTTGCTCCCAGCCATGATGAAGATGTCAATCATCATAATGACTCATTGATTGTGGCCTAGCAATAAATAAAGGAGTTACCGATTTTGAATTTCAAATTTTGAAATTCAAACTTTCCATTTTTGCAAAATTCCTAAAAAGGAAAGTTTTCGAATTGATCCAATCCAAATTTCATGACATGTGGAATTATTAATTTCATCCTAGGTGGCATCGACTCAATTGGAAAGCAGCTAATCCCTCCGTAATTTTCCTCCCCTCTCACCATGCCGCCGGCCCCATGAAGGAGTTCTCCCCATTGATTGCTCCTTTAATGCCCATCCTATTTAAAATTGAAATTGATTTCAAATAAACTTTCACCATCCAATTTGAAATCCCAAATACATTCAATTAAGGGCCATAAATAAGGAAACTTTCCTCTTAATTGAAATATGGAACTTCCGTTCCAGATTTTTGAACAAATCAGTTATTAAATTGGGGGCCCCATGGGAGTTAATGCTAAGCCTTTCTCTCTCCTTATGGCCGGCCACCTCAACCCCATTGCTTCTCTCTCTAATTGCCACCTCATCTCCTCTTAATTACCTCCCAAATGCCTCCCCACTCCAACGTAAGTTCAGTTTTTACTCCTGATTTCAAAATCTGAGAGTGGAAAGCAAGGTTATTCCCTCTCAAATTTCCTCTCAACCATTACTTCATGTGGCTTGTTCTCCATAAGCATTGCTACTGAGTTTTTTTCCCTAAAATGAGAGTGGAATTCCTCTCAGATTTTTTTTAGAGAAGAAAAGCTGAAACATTTCAGATTTCTCCAGACTACACTTGCTGTCCTGCTAGCCGAACACTCCTGTTTTGCTGTCCAGAGAGTTCATGGCTGCTGTCCTGAATATTTCCAACGAGACAAACTGCTGTCCTGCACTCCCGGAACCCCCATTTGCTGTCCAGAAAAGTCACGGCTGCTGTCTCAGGATTCCAGCAGTTTTCTTGTGTTGATTCGCCATTCGGAAGGCTCTCATTGGTTGCTTAGAAGACCCCCCACTGCTGCCCACACGCAGGACTTCTTCAAATTCAGCCACCGGACTCTGGATCTTCTCCCTTGCTACTCAAATTCATCTAAAAATTTTGACGATGGTGAACTCTTCCCCAAGTTTCCTATTTTCCTAGTTTATTTTCAATTTTGGTTATATTTTGATTCACAAAGTTCATGTCAAGCTCTTCACCGCTAAATCTTAGAGAACTAGAGAGTTGAGTGAGGGACTCATGCATAGTGTCTAATCTTATTGTTAGCCTTGGAATTTCTCGTTGAAACCACTCATGTATGCAAAGTAAGACTTAGTTGACTATTTAATGATCTCAACCTCTCGCATGTGTTTAGACCTAAGCTATTTTATCACCTTAATGTTATCTTATCGTTTACATCAATAGAGGTTTTTTGCTTAACAATGCTCTCTAAAATTTACAAGTGTAAACTTTCTTAAGCAAGTCATTTTCGCATGGATTGTATCACATCATCCTTTCTTCAACATACCCATATCACAAATCTAAACCACCTTACAACGAGAAATACTAAGTTAACAGTTCAAGTGCCATTATTTAAGTTAGGAAATAACAGAAATAAGTCAAGGAACTACATCTGTTGTATCCTAACAACGCAAATGCCACCATTAAAAAAAAAAAATACTATATTGGAAAGGTGGCTTAGGAAAAATAGTAGATTAGGAAGGTAATGTATTCTTGTAACATATCCTAATAAGTCATAAATAAGGTAGGATATTCTCCGCCTTCTAATTTTCCTACTATGCTCGTCATGTTTGCTTATATACACCTTGTATTTAATAAAACATATAACAAAGAGGCTTTACTCTCATCGGAACTATTTTTTTTTTAATGCTATTGTTGCAATGAGTAGATATATTAGATTTGGGATGTTAAAAAAGATAGAGGTAGACCTAAAAAGACTGGGTCAAAAAATATTAAAAACAACTGTTTCTTATTAGATTTAAATGTGAAGTTGACTCTTAACAAGACACAATGAAGAAAAAAAGATTCATGTAGCTAACCCCACAGTGGGATAAAGGCTTGATGTTGTTGTTGCAGTCTCAGCTCCTGCTCACAGAGTTGAAATGATATATAGTTTGCAAATGATACATATTGTTGCCTCAAATAAGAACTGTGCATTTTGCCTTTTATCAATACGAAATATCCTTCCCTTCTTCAACATACTCATATCACAAATAATATCACAAATCTAAACTACGTCATAAAAAGAAATAATAAAATAATAGTTCAAGTACAATTACTAAGAGTTGGGAAATAATAGAAACAAGCCTAAGAAACTATTATCATAGAAAAATACTCAATTAGAAAGATGGTTCATATAAGTATTATATTGGGAAGGTGATTAATATTATAATATATCTTCATCGAGGATACTCTCAATTTTATTTTTATTTTTTTTTTTCATTTCTATTCTTGTTTGCTTATAAAAAAGCCTTGTACTTACTAATAAGATATATAGCATAAACCTTTCTCTCCTTAACATAGTAAGGTTAACTTGAGACTTAGGCATCTCCCTTTCTCCTTCCTGCTTTTTTTTCGACAGCCTCAACTCCTGACATGTAGTTGCCCACACATGCTTTTGAATCTAATTGCGCTCACATGTCCTTACACCAGTTCATGCATTCGCATGTATCCGTTTTTGCACCCTTGCCAATGCTCGCACTCATTAGTGCATTTGTGCATGCCCAATCAAGAATCCTTGCCTACACTCGCTAGTGTGTTTGCATATGATTGCTAGCGACCTATCTGGAGAAGTTGCACAACTACTAGCAGCAAATCCCATATTCATTAACATTCGTCATATGTACATGTGTGCTCACTTACGCTCTTTACATTGAACACTTGTGCAGTCATATTTTCATCAACATGTCTATTTTATATTGTGTACTCACCAAACTCACTAAGTCGTCTCCACACATCATGTGTCATGTCTTCAACTTGATCTATAAATGACTAAACTATACACTCACTTTTCACTCTTCTCTTGTTATTCATCGATGGCTTCCTTCACGCTCTCGGAAACCAAAGCCATCATCTACTATTGGTACAACTTAACAAGTTCAATCATACAAATTTTATGTGGTCCCGGACTTTTTTCTCATTGGATCTCCTAAAAAACTTAATTATATGGACTCTACAGCTCCTGAATAGACAAAAGCCATCAAATACCTAAATTGAAAAAGCTTATAACTATGTGGTTCTCATATAGGTGCTCTTGAACATCCCATTGCTTCCACCATCATATTTCGGAAGGCTGTCAAAGGAAAAATGGAACTTCCTTTTTAACACTTACTTACAACATGATAACATCTATAAATTATACATCTCCTACTCTTATATATTTCTCTTTGCAACAATGAGACAAAGCAATTAAAGAGTACTAGAGAAGCTTAAAATCTATGATTCACCGACACTTCTCCTCAAAGAGGCGTGCAGTGTCCGACACGACACTCATCCGACACTCCTCCGACCCGTGTCGGACATGCCGAAAACATGTCCGATTAAAAAATATTAAATGCAAATTGGACACGCGTGTCCGACACGCGTATCTTAAATATTTTATGAATTTTTTTAAATATAATTTCTTGTATTTTGCAGAATTAAACTAAATTTCTTATTTCCTAACCACAAAATCAAATCAACGTCCGCACTTAATTCCCAATCATCGAATATTCTCATTTTCATTTCTTTTTGGCATGAAGATATTTTCATCTCCTCTCTCGGTGACTGATAAATGGCATTGACGCCTGACTCTCAATGCCCGACTCTCAACGCATGAAATATTAATTGTTGTTTTTTGAAACTTACCTAAAAAAAGCTAATGTACATGATCGGTACCGCTCAGTACATGCTCGGTACCGCTAGGTACATGCTCGGTACCGCTCGGTAAATGCTCGGTACCGCTCGGTACATGCTCGGTACCGCTCGGTACATGCTCGGTACCGCTTGGTATCTTTCCATACAAATAACTTACGAACTTTAAAAACAAGCAGAACTTCAAGTATCATCCTCTTCTTGTTGTGAGAGAAATTTAAGCACATACTAATTTATTCAATCAATGAAGAGGAATAAAATAATTCCACAACTAGCTGAAGATTTAGTTTATGTGCATAAAAATCTTCGTCTTCTATCAAAGAAAACACCACTTTATATGACATGTGATAACAAGATGTGGGATGTTGATGGAGATGGGTTCGAGTGTCTTGATGATATGAGATTATTACAGGTTGAAAATCTTTCTCTAGATGAACCAGAGTTGGAAGCAATGATATTCAATGATGATGATATTGAAAGCCAAAGATCAACCTTTGAATCTAATTCTGTCATTCCCTCTATTGAGCAGTTGTCAGTTGGACCTTCATGTTGTACTAAATGATTTTTTGCTTATATTTTTGTGGTTGTACTAGACATTTTGTACTAAACATCTTTATGTTATAAGCTAAGCAAGTTATCATGAAATTGATTTATTATTGCTTGTCATTTTTAATATAATGTCACCTTAATTTCTATATATTATATTAAAAAATTATTATGCCGTGTCCACGCCGTACCCATGTCCTATATTTTAAAAAATGCCGTGTCCGTGTCGATGTGTCCGTGTCGGTGCATCATAGTTTAAAAGTCAAATGAGATGAACTTTAGTTCCACTCCCTTATCAGTGATCTGATCATTTAGCAAAAATAAAATGATAATTTTGTTCTCATGATGTTTCTCTCTAACCTTCATCAAACTCTATAATATGTTCAAGCTCAATTGATGGCCAATTTTATTGTTCCAAACATCTCCATACTCTCTGACAAGCTTACCAAGTCACTAAATTATCTACTACGCCTTCTTTTGTTCACAATGAGACTACTCTTCCTACCAGATCAAAGTGAAGTCATGGTAAACGTGAACTAGAAGATTGTGGTCACAACTCTTTTCCACCTTATCAATATTATCAAAGGACAAATCACTCATCTAAGTATCTAACTATTATTGGAAAAATTATGGTTATCATCCAGTCACTTAGCATGTCTCCACCACCACTCCTATCAATGATATTAGTAATCATATCGAGTTTCCGACCCAATTTTTTATCTCCCAACAAAAATCTGATTACGTGCAACATTCTCAATTGAACCTTATGTTATTTCCACCACTTGTTTCATTGTAACTACTCTTTGTAGTCTAGATTTTTTTATTCTCTTATATGACAGGTTACTAACAATTTTTTTAATCACTTATCATAACCCCCCTCTCACTTATTGTAACTACTCTTTGTCATTGCTGCTTCGACTTCACGTGCATTGCAAGAAGTTGAGTTTTGAAATAGTCACTAAAGAACCTTCTTGGTCTCCTTCGACGATGTTGTTTTTGTCAGAAGTTAGGACAGCTGTGCAAGTAACCATCTTTCTCCCCTTTCGCATGCCTCTTCATCCAAGTCCCATAAATCCGCTGAACTCCAGGATTTAGTAAATTCGGAATTTATGCCGAAAATTGGGTAGTGGTGTATTTATCTCACCATGCGATTCATGAGACTTACAGGATTCTCAAATCCTGTTTGGCAAGATTTATGTTAAATCCTTCATAATTCCAGTTGCCAAACAGCCCCTAAGACTTATTAGGAAGCTTTGTTTGACCCATAACTAAAAGCATCCAATGGATAATGAAATCAATGTTGATCTTCGTGCTTACGGTTAAGGCCATTTGAAGTCATTGAGCATTCATTGTTAAGTTTCACCCATATGGATGCATTATAAAGTTAGTCTGAAGGTTAAAGGCACGATATTAACTATTTTTGAACTTTCTCCCTCATCTCTCAAGTTAACTATGTTTGTCTTCTTCTCTTAGTAATCAATTATCAAGGATGAACCTTGCTATAACTAGATATTAACAATACTTTTCTCTATGGGTGTATATCTCCAAAGCTGACCATATACAGAAACCCCCAAGGAATGTTGCTCAAGGGAGACAAAAATTTATAAACTTCATAAACTCAAAAGGTTATCTATGGGTTGAAACAACGTCCTCGTGCTTGGTTCTACCAACTCTACAATATTCTTGATGATATTAACTTTGGAGAAGAACAAATAATCAATTTATCTTCGTCGGACACTTTTTCTTTGGCATAGCGATCCTTGTTTTATATGTTGACAGCATTCTTTTAACTATGAATGATGCATCTAGTATTGATGAAATAAAATAATATCTTCAAAAGATATTTGCCACTAAAAATTGGGGAATAAAAAAAAACTTTCTTAATATTAGTTTGCACATAGCAAGAAAGGTCTTTTCCTCCTCCAAAGGAGACATGCTATAAATATCATTGAACAAATTCAACTTCTTGAGTACAAGCCAACTAACTCTCCCATGGATTCTTTGCAACTATTTGAAAATGACAAAAACTTAGAAGATGCTAATCAAGAGTTTAGTGGTAGACATATATACCTAACTATCACTCAACCGGGTATGTCTTTTGTTGGTGGTGTGGTAAATCAACTTATGCAAGACCCAAAGAAAAAATATACTGGGAGGTCATAATTATTTTAAAACAATAAAAGAAAAACAAGCTTTTATCCCACTTTATGGGGTAAGCTATATGAATATTTTTCTCCATTGTGTCCTACTAAGAGTCGAAAAGTACTTTGAAGGATTTATTGAATGTTGTTCGGGAGAAAAGTCTCTTTGTTATATATTGACTGAGTACAAGAACTATATATATGCAAGGAATAGGAATAGAAAACGAAAAATAATAAGACAATGAATATCATCAATTAAGATGATGCATTGTAAGAATAAAGCATTGTCCCAATCTAATTCTTTTTTAAATATTATTTCCAGTTTAGTATTTTTTCCACAATAATACTACTTTAAGATGGAACATAGTTATTAATAAGTTATTGCTTGTTATGAAGATTGAAAAATGAAGAGATCTCAAAGCCTTGGTAAAGATGTCGACTAATTGTTCTTCATTTATTATTTGTGGAGTGATTGGTGCAACCTAGGAATCCTAATCCAAGTAAGAGAACACTAGGCGTGCAAAAGAAAAAACATCAAAGTAGAATTGCAAAAAAATGACATTCCTTTCAATATGACAAACACAAACACTAAACAGATTACAAAAAAGCTTTCAACTTCTAATAGAAATCACTTACAAATTATATTATACTTACAAATTATATTATAATAAGACACGACATAACTTAAAACTCACAATAATTTAAGAGAAGAAAGATACAAGTGAGACGGGAACCGTGGAGAGAGAAAAAGAGGTAGAAAATCGTGACGAAGTAGAAGAGGGAAAGGGGAAAGGAGGCTAGCTCGCAAGTTAGAAAAACCAGCAGGTTTGTAAATAAAAAATCATTCAATTCTCTTCTAAAAACTGCAACAAAACAGCCCCATTTATAGGGGAAAAATAACCAACCACTCACATTAATGACCCACCCCAAACATCCAATAGGAGCCAACACAAAACTTAGAAAATAACATAGGGAAGGGGAATGGCCAGCACATGAAATCAGCAAAAAGCAATCCTAAACAGCATAGGGAAGGGGAATGGCCAGCACATGAAATCAGAAAAAAATAAATCGCAAGCATTTGGGAAACTGAAATTTGCATATATAGAAACTCAGCATGAAATCCAACAGCCACCAAACAATCCAAATAAAGCATAGAACACCAAACATCCATCTTTGCCTACATCAGTGATGATCCTTTTTGATAATGCAACATGCTCGATGAAGTAAAAATCCAGTTCAATGTATTTTGTTCTTGTATCAAATATTGGATTAATGTCAATGTTGATGATTACCCAATCGTTACAATAAAATGTCATATGCTATGTTAAGAGGAAATTGAATTCTTTTATTAGAGTTTTAATTCAGATCATTTCGCTATCAATGCTAGGTTTTGCAGCAATCATCTATCTTACTTCTCTAGGATAAAAGATTTCTACTTAAAAAAGAAAATCCTCCTAATGTATATTTCTGATCATCAATATATATAGTATTAGTCAACATTGGAATAAGCTTCAATCCTTAAATAAATATGTTTTTTTAATTTGGAATTTTTTTCCTAAAATTATTAGGACACACCAGAGAAAAAGGATTCATGTAATTATAATATTACTCAATTAGTCATTAAGGGAACAAAAGAAAAAAGAATATCCCAAAACCTATCGTAATACAAATCACTATAAAAGAAAAGTTACATTAAAAGAAGCACACAATTGAAGAATTAGATAGACAGATAAAACAACTCATGCAGCACTTAATAGATATAGAATGTAACACAATTGAAGAATATCCCAAAACCTATCGTAATACGAATCACTATAAAAGAAAAGTTACATTAAAAGAAGCACACAATTGAAGAATTAGTTAGACAGATAAAACAACTCATGCAGCACTTAATAGATATAGAATGTAACTCAAACAACAAGCTATCATTGTAATCAAGATGGGTCACAAAATTTGCTGATAATAAAAAAAATTAATCTGTAAGTAAATTACTATGCAATTGCTAACTTGATAGAAAAAAAATGTAATTTATTTAATGAGCAAAATGATATATGATTCATCAATGCCAACCAAAATTACCCTTTCACTTCATGAGTCGTGTCAGCTGTATATGAATAGGCATCTCCAAAGGAAAAAAAAAACTCAAGATGCTGCTGTATATGAAGTATATGTTTAAAAGTTTGTGCAAATAGAAAGTTAGTCCCAAGCAACTCAGGTGATAAGCGTATGTCAATTCCTGAGAAATATCTTATCATCAACTTAGTAATCAGTGATCTAGATCAAATTTATAATCCCAAATCAGGAGAGAGTAACAGGTATAGGTTAGAACGCAAATATAAAAAAAGAAAAGAATTTCTGAAACAACGCAAGCTAAACGAGCTACAACTTTGCCCCGGTCAGAGGAGCCCCAACCAGGCTACAGCGAGGCTGCAGCGAGATACTGCAGCTATACGAGTCAGATCTGGAAACAAAGACAACTTTTTGCTACATTTCCTTAATTAATTCCAACATCCATATTAAAATACTGTAATTAATACGACGATGTACGACCCATGCCAATATAAATAATCAGAGATCAATTAAGCAACCATATCCAACAAAAGTTCCCTTAAAAAACCCAAATCGACAGAAAGCAAGTAAGACATATAAACCTAAACCCAAGATTCCGAGTCCACCCACACACACAAAAAAAATCAAAATCAAAATCAAAATCAAAATAAAAAACCAAGCTAACAAGAACATCCTTAAATCCCAATAACAAGACCCTAAATTCCAAGAAAAACACAAGCTAAGCATCTAAGGAAATCGAAGACAGAGAAGATCGGCTCTCACTGTATCCATCCTCAACGAGATAGTTGAAGGTGTGGTTGTCGCAATTATAGGTGAACTTGTTGTTACTCGCCGGAAGCTTCTGGAGGCACTGCGATGCGATACTCGTGAAATTCCCGGTGAATTCCGTGTACTCCGCCAAAATCACCGTCCCCCGAGCCACGAAGCTATAGATCAGCGACTGCTGGCCCATATCAGCCAATAACCCTAGGCTACACCGGCTCTAAACGATCGCAGAAACCTAGATCTCTCCAACGAGAGAGAAAGCTAGAGAAAGAGAAAGAACAGAGAAGATCGAAGAAGAAAAAGTAGATGGCGGTGTTCCTCTCCTCTGCCGCCGAAGAAAAGCACCGTGAGGTGGGAATGGTGGCACGCTTTGCGAGCGTAAATCACAGCTATTATATTAGTAGGGCGCGTAAAGCTAAAGATAATTTTGGCTGTCGACGGTGACCGGCTATAGCCGGTAACAGCATTCGCCTTTAAAAAGGAGTGTAAAACGCTATAAATTAGTTGTAATTTTTCTTTAACAGCGTAAACGGATTAAGGAGCCAGCTTGGTTGTCAGAGGGGCGTTAGGGAACTGCCATTCGTTTATAGAAAAATAACGGAAAATACCATCGCGATGTTGACTGGTTGTTCACCGGTGCCGTGCCACAATGGTTCCGCTGCTGGGTGGTGACGTAGGGTTTGATCGGAAGTCGATAGGCGCCTGCCTGACTGCGAAAGCGCAACATTAAATTAAATTCTAGGTGATAATTCAAAATCTCTTCAAATGAGACATTTTTTGCTATTTTTTAAATTAACTCATTAGCATAAAAATTTTATTTTTTATTAAAAAATTACTTTAAAAAGTAATAAGAAAATGATCTCAAACCTATTGTAAGGCTTCATTTGGGGAGAGATTCTTCTCTGAGGACACAGAGATGGGAAAAACCGTATGGTTTGGTCCCTGTGAACAGTAAAAGCACAGCATGAACAGTAAAAGCGCAGTGAGCTATGCTTTTATTGTTCACGGAGACAAATCGGATGGTTCTCCCCGTCTAGTATCTGCACATAATAATTCATCACGTTTGGAACAATTTTAGTACTATTTTATGAAGCAATTTTTTATACTACAAAGTTGCTTTTGAAAATAATAAAAAAGATGTCTCAAGCAAAATCTAAGACTTCGTTTGGGACGGCTTTCTTAATGCTTTTTAAAGTAACTTCTTAGGTAAAAAATATTTAATTCATAAAACTTTTTTACTAAAAAGTGCTTTAAAAAGTAATAATAAAGTTGCCCCAAATGAAGCCTTAGACTTCATGGGACAAATTTTTTACTATTTTTTAAAGCAATTTTTAGTACAAAATTTTGAATTTGAAACAAAATATGTATTAAAAAGCTATTTTATATGACAGTAAAAATGTCATCCCAAATGAAACCTAATTCTATTTTATATATTGATTATCCAAATTTAATTATCACAAATATAATTAATAGGCGACAAGCAAACAATTTGTAACTGTTGATTTGTTCGAAGAAGTATAATAGCCCCAACTGCTTGGAATCTGATTAGTGAAAGGGTCATATATTTTGGCTTTCATTATTGCGTTAAACTTAGAATAAGACTTTCTTCAATATGATTCTAAGAAAAACTTACAAGATTATTTAAATACTATTTATAGTATTACGTGCTAAAAAAATTATGATAATTTTTTTCTTTGTATTGCACAAAGACTAAGAGAATGTCATATGAAGATTATAACAAAATTTTTGAAAAAGAAAAAAATATTGAATCTTTGAAAAAATCCACTACATAAAACAAAAAATATAGAAGTCTATTATCTTCTTAATTTGAAGAAGACTATATTATGAAGTATGTGTTATTGATTTGACCTGCCAATAGAGTGGAGAATATTGAAGAAGTGTTGAAGAATGATACATGTCAATCAGTAGATGTTAATGTTATTGGCAATGATAGACTTGGGGTTTCGACCTTCTCACTCATAGGTCAATGTAAAGCCTCCAACCACTCATCTCCGTGCAAAGGACTCGCCTACAAAGACTTGTTCTACATGGCTTTTGCAGAGGACTTGCTCTATACATTTGCGGCCAACAAAGACTCGACCAGAGGTCTCATGGTGGAATTTATAATTATATTAAAGACATAAAGTCACGCAGTCATCTACTAATTTATGTCACATGTCATGTATAGTTTATAATAGATCATAATTGATAGTGTATTCTATATTTTCTTTATTGTTAAGTGTAAAAAGACATATTTTGGATATTGGGATACAAGATTTTTTTACACTTTCTAGCATTCTGAGCATATTATGTGCCTTTTTTTTTTCTCATTTTTCTTGCTCACCAAACTCTTTGACTTTTCCCTAAAAAGTTATTTGCTAGTAAGATTAGGTGTCATCCACAATCAAATTCGAACGTAATTTTCTCAGTCAAACAAGTTGATAAATCACTCTCAATATGCTACTAAGAGTTCACACAAAATTTTCATGAACCAAATTATCGTGATAAAGTGGCCATGAATGATTCAAATTACATTAGAGCATACAAACAGACCATTTTCCCTTTTAAAATGGCCAATCTATGGCATTTTTGTTACCAATAGACAAGCCCTTTCTTTTTTAGCCGTGTTTTCTCTGTAGTTGTTCTTGTTTTAGGAACTTTTATTTGGTTCGGTCACAGGACGTACCTCTACGTTCGGCCGCCAGTAAAATCGCGCCACGCGTTCTCACTATTTACCGTGCGCCCCGACAACCCGACCCGGAACGGACTCAGCATGGCTCGGTATTTCTCAATTTTGCTAGGTATTGCTCGGTATTGCTAGTTATTGGTCGATTTTGCTCGGCAATAACCAATACCGAGCAAATACCAAGCAATACCGAGCAAATACCGAGCAATACCGAGTTGTACCGAGTTTTTCTAGAAAAACTCGGTACAACTCAGTATTGCTCGATATTGGTCTTCACAGAGCGGTATTTCTCGTTATTGCCAAGCAATACCTAGCAATACCGAGCAAATATTGAGTAATACCTCGCAATACGCGAACATAGCATTCCCGGGTTCCGGTCTGGGTCAAGTCATCGGGCCGCGCAATAACGAGTAAAAGTACATGGCGACATGTTATTGGCGGCCGAACGTAGCTCTACGTCCGGTCAGAGGACGTAATAATTGTTCTTGTTTTAGAGTATATGATCTTGTTTGGTAATGATCTCAAATCTTCAAGTATTAAAGAGCGTTTGGAATTAATTTTTATTTTATTTATATTTTAATATGAAATAAAATATATATTTAATATTCTATAAATTATGTTCTTGTTTTTATTGAGTATTGTGTAAGACAATAATAACTTGGCAATGAAAGTGACTGATTGTTGCAGAGACCGATGGCCAGCAATAGTAAACAAGGGTGGGAGTGATTTCAGTTTTCTTCCTGATACGGACAATTTTGATAATGTAGATACAGGTGAAAGCACTCAAGGTGTTTGAATAATTGTCTCAAAGACTACAATTTTTGGTAAGGCATATTTTACTTTATTCTGCATACATCTAATAAATAAAAAAAATCAATTCCTCTACATTCACTCAACTTCAAACAAAATAACCTCAAAAAAATTACTTTAAATTATATTTATTTTACACCGCATTCATTTTACTGCCAACCAAACAGCTCCTAAATGACAACACCTAAACAAATCCAAAGTGATTTTAGAATTTTTATCAAAACTTTAATTAATTTAAAAAAAAACAACTAAAGCATACGGAATAAATATATATTTTTTAAATAAAATTAAAACAAGAAATCTTCCCATGCGATGCCTAAGGCCTCATTTGTTTCTCCTTAATTACACCGTTTTCGGTTTAAATCGGCAAAAATAGTTACTGTGTGTTGTTTGTTAACACGCCTTTTGCATAATCCATTTTCCTATGTCTCCATAATACTGCCGATCTCAAAAGAAAAAAAAAAGACATTTACCCAAACTCCCTTACTCTGTTTCTTTAAACTCCGCTTATGCAAAAGGAATGCCACAACTAAACGAGGCCTAAGTTTAGGGAGAAGTACAAAAACTGTTAAGTATCAGGTCTTTATGAAGAACTAGGCACCTGGGCACATGCGAACCAGTCCAGTCCAGTCCACTTGATATCCTACCAGCAAACGAGCATTTCAGCTTAAAAGCTTAAGTCGGTGAATAATCGGAAGATAAGCCAGCAAATCAAATCAGTCCATCCAAGTAAAGAAATATACAGAAAATATAAACAACACGCTTAGCATCCTCCATCCATTGCCTGGATTAACCGATCAATTCTAATGAGTATTCTGTTTTTTCTTTTCTGTTTAAGAACATTAAAAGCATATAGATGAGCTCAAGACTCATAAAATGCTCCCTCTTGTATGTACAAGTTTTTTCTTTTCAAGATTCTGAAGTGAACTCTCTCATGAGAGTTGAATCCATGGATTTATGATTCGGAGGCTGCTTTAGCTGCAGAAGATGGGAGAGGCCGGCAATTACATGCATTCGGCTGCTTGGAACCCCTGTTTTTGCCAAAGCTCTTCCATGTTTATCGAGCAGTACGAAGCAGGGAACATACTTTATGTCATAGTGAAGGAGCTGTACAGAGAACCTAAACTTTCAGAAGCTATTAAGCACATCATAAGAAAATTTTACAAGTGCAAGATGTACTAAATAAAATAATAACAAATAGAAAAGGAAACTCGGAAGAAACCTCTTTCCATGTAACCTATAGGTACCATTGGCAACATTTTCACCGATCTTGAACAATGGAGGCAGAGCATTTGCATAAAACTCTTTGCTTCTTTTGGAAATGATAATGAAAATAATAGAATTGAATTGAAAATTGATTTCCCTCACTGGTTTGGTTGATGAGAGAATTAGTTAAAAGATATTCTCATTTCTTTTTTGGGTTGGGAGGGTGTGAAACTGTCAATAAAAATGCATTGTTCGCATTTATTAGATAAATAGATTTTCTATCAACTACATTGCAATCAAACACTCAAATATATTCATTGTAATTCTTTCAAGCCAAACAAAACATTAGCTTTGATAGAATGTGTTTAAGAGGATTTCAATTGTTTAGTTCATTAAAATATCATGTGTGGTGCTATGTTATTAGCAGATGCCAATTGTTTGGTTTATTGACATCTTTAAATAACAATCCTATAAACAGCATTTATGTCATATTTTGATGCCGTTTAAATGTCAGTTAGGATTAGCAATTTTGCTCAAAACTCTAAACTCGTTCAAGTTTTGAGACACTCAAAATCCACACTAAAAATTTTAAGTCAAATAAGAATTGCACAAAAAGTTTATATAAAGTACATCAAATTTTTATCTATAATTGTGCATTCAACAAGTGAAGCAAAAGTAAATATTCTAAACTCACTCGCATACAGCAGAGGTTCAATCAATCCTCTACTCTCACTACTGCCTTTCACCTTTTCTTTTAAATTATTCGAATAGGATTATATCGAGCAAACCCAAACTCATTTTGAATTAACTGAGATTCAACTCATTTTGAGTCAAAACCACATGACTTGAAATACATTTTAAATTCAAGTCGGCCAAGGCTCGGTTGTTTCAAGTTTGATGGTAGTTTAACTCTTTCAAACACTGTTCAATGCGAGCCCTAATGTTGGTCATCTATCCAATTGGTTAAGATAGAGTAAAATTTTTTTTAATAAAAGAGACCATAATCATCTTTGATCTTTCAGATACTTGAGCCAAAAAAAAAACGTTAAACCAAAACAATCGCATTAACTGATCACATCATTATCTAAACAACATAAACTGATTAACGTTAAAACAAAAAATTGCATTCAACTGATTAAATCAATCTAAATAACATTGCTATCTACATAACTTTGATATCTACATAAGGTTAAACAGAATAGCCCCTGAATTTGACAAGAATTTAATATCAAATGAGGTGAAAGAAGCAATCGTCACAAATAGATAACACAAAATTCAAAACCCTACAAGCTAGCATCATATTTGAAGCATCATTCTAAATAATTAGAGCAGCAAAAGTGATGTAGGACTGAATGCTTTAAATAATTTTGCACGATTCCATTGATTAGAGCAATAAATATGCAACATTTAGCAAATTAAAACGATAAAATAAAACAAGAGAATGGTGCCTACGCTTAGGCCAAACCACTTGCTAAACACTTGGAAAATCAAGTCACTTTGAAATTCAATAACATGCTTAAGTAAGTAGTCTTCAACAACATCCATAATCCAAAAAAAAGATTAGAAGCAAATAAAGTGCACTCAATCCCTACGTTTACTAAGCTCGGCAGAGTTTAGTGAGCAAGATCTCCATGAATCTATCAAAGCACAAGACAAGTTAGATAATGAAAATACGAGAAGAGGAAGATTGGTAACCCTTAGCACGGTTGAGTTGCGATCCTCCACTAAACGGTACCATGTTGTTCTTCAATGGCTTCGACAAGGGTGTCCAGGATGCGTTCTACGTACTCTTTGACAGTGTTGTCGATGCGCGGGTTGATGTTGAAAAAGGTCGAGTGAAGAATGCAAACAAATCCTTGTTCGTCGTAGGCAAGACCGTAATCAAGATCTGGATCGGCCATTCATGGATGCTAGAAGAAGGTCGTTTCCGAAGATCACTAACAACCCTTCGGAACTCCGTTGGAGAGAAAGAAGTTTTTCTTGAACTTGAACTAGAGATGACGGTGATGTGGCCGGCCAAGGGAGGAGGGGAAGGGATTTAATTTGGTTAGATTTGGGAGGAAAGGAAGGGTTTCCAAACACTACTCTAATTAATCCCTATGTTTGGGATTTGGGAATAATCAAAGGAGTGGGAGAGAAGGGATAGGCGGCGGCAAGAGAGAGGTGGGGATGAGGGATTTATTTCCAAATTCTAATGTTAGGATTTGGAAAGTATTTAAGAGAAATGAGCTTTTGAAAATTTCGGCCAAGGAGCATGAGGTTTGGAAATATTTCTAAAGAATAGAGTAGTGTTAATATAGGATTTTTTGTGCATAACGGGCACTAAAAGGAACTAGTGATTCAATATTAAGACACGTGTACATGGATATTTGTGTGCGTATGAGACAAAAAAAGAAATTTGTGTGCATTAGGCATGAAAACTTAATGCCGCACACCTGGACCCATCAAGGTTCCTGAATAGTTGCACTCACTTAATATATTACACAGCCAGAAAATGAGGAGCCTTGAACAACTTACTATTTCATTAGATAAGGTGAACACAATTAAAGATAATAATAATAATAATACAACATTCACTAGCATGCAGAGGATGTGATGAATGAACTTACAAAACAAAGAAAACAAAAAACAAGTAGTTATCACAGTAATCTAAAAAACTTTTACATAACCTATAAGGTTTTATCCAATTTAGTATGAAGCATAAACAAATGTGAAACAATCTGTTAGACCGGTCCAATGGACCGGTCCAGCCGATCCACGCGGGACCGGTCCAGGCGGAGAACGGGCGAACATCTCCGCCTCTTCCGTCAGCCGCACGCATGCAAGCTCCACGGGAGCGTTTTAGGAAGGATTTTTTGGGGGTTTAAGAGAGAAATTTGAATGTAGGGACTGTTTAGGGAATTCCTTTTGATTTGTATGCATTAAATAGTTGGTTTTCCTAGAGTTTGAGTATCTTGAATTTGGCTGAAATTTGAGATCTCTTAGATTTAGGTTTCTTTGGGCTCTAGCGGCGTCTAGAGATTTGGGAGAGATCGATCCTCCTCTCAAATTGAGGATCAATTGTATCTTGCTGATTTTATTCATCTACTAGTGAAATACAAGCTTTCCTTTGAGTTTTCTCTCAAATTTTCCCGGACAAGTGCTGTTTTTCTGCTGTGGACAGCCATTTGGCTGCTGTTTGTTCGCCGATTATGGTTAGGTTACTTGCGAACTCAAATATTTCCTATCAAATTGGTATCAGAGCATCAATTTGGGACCCCGGCGGCTGAAATTCTGAAATTTCAGCAAGTTTATCGTTTCTGGAAGAAGATTTTTTGGGATCCGTTAGAAGAACGATGGCCGGAAAGAAGGTGGACGTCTTGGAAGGCGAAGTCGGACAATTGAAATCCGATTTGGAGGCAAGATTCTTCGACTTCCAAAATCAAATCACCTCCAACAATGAAAGGTTGGAGGGGAAATTCACCGTGATGGAAGAAATGATGAAGAAATTACTTGAAATGAAGACCAATCCGACGACATTGGAAGTAAGAGATACCACCGACGGCCGTGACATAGGAGGAAATCCGAACCCTTTGCAGGGGAGGAGAAATTCGGAGGTGGAGATCCTGGAGGAGGAAAACGACATGCCCCCTCTAGAACCGCTTTCTAGAGAGGAGATGAGTAGGGGACACGACCAACGGGAGGTTGATTTGGTCGGAAGGAGGGAAGAATTCAATCGCCGAGGTGCTGAATTGGAAAAAATCCAGCGTCGAGGTGCTGAATTTGAAGGGGGAAGGGAAGAAATTCATCGCCGAGGTGCTGAATTCGAAAGGATTCAGCGTCGAGGGGCTGATTTTGAAGGAAGAAGGGAGGAACGTCATCGTCGAGGTGCTGAATTTGAAGGAATTCAGTGTCGAGGTGATGATTTCGAAGGAAGAAGAGGTGAGTATGAAGAGGGATTCGAATATAATCGTTGGAGGGATGATCGGGACACTTGGGGGACTCTTCCCCTTCGAGGAATGGGAGGTTATGGAGGGTACCGGGGAAACGGAGGAGACCCACGGATGAGGAAGCTGAAAATGCCCGTCTTTGAGGGTGAAGATGGCCATGGCTGGATCTACAAAGTGGAGCGTTACTTCGCTGTCAACGGGTTGACAGAGGATGAAAAATTGATAGCGGCGGGTCTGTGTCTGGAAGGGAAAGCTCTGGCATGGTATCAGTGGCGTGACAGGAGGGAACCCATCCGGAACTGGAGAGAGTTCAAAGATTGCTTATTAGAGCGTTTCCAAACCGACGGGGGAGGAGACTTCTATGAGCAATTCTTTGCCTTGACTCAAGAAGGAACTGTGGCAGATTATCGAGATCGGTTTGAGTACTTAGCTAGCAGTTTGGATCACATTTCAGAGTCAGCCTTAGAAGGGAACTTCATGAAGGGGTTGAAACCAGAGATCCGAACAGCAGTCAGGGTACTGGAGCTGAGGAACCTGGGAAAGGCTATGGAGCTAGCGCAATTGGTAGAAGATCAGAAGAAAGCAGAAAAAGGGGCTCGAGGAAACTGCTCAGGAGGCTCTTACAGGACGACGGCCACACTTCTAGCACCTAAGGGGCCTGCATCAGGCAATAGTAATGAGACCACCCGGGAGAAGCCAGTAGGAGGAGGGAGTGGGAAAAATTTCAAGAGACTGACAGAGAAGGAGATGCAAGATAAGAGGACAAAGGGGTTGTGCTTTAGATGTGATAAGAAGTACATGCCAGGGCATAGGTGCAAGGACCGAACTCTTCAGGTTCTCCTTGTCCGTGAAGACGAGAAAGACGAGGAGGGAGGTGGGAGCAAATCTGGAGAGGAGGAGGAGAAGTTGCACCTGGATGTGGCAGAAGTCTCTCTGAACTCAGTAGTGGGATTCACTCCGAGTCACACTATGAAAGTGAAAGAAGAGATAGCTGACCGTGAGGTGGTTGTGCTAATTGATAGTGGGGCTACCCACAATTTCATTTCCACTTAGGTCGTTGACCAATTAGGAGTGAAGTTGGTGGACACCGGTTGCTATGGAGTGATGATGGGTACAGGGAAGGTGGAGAAAGGCTAGGGGATCTGTAGAGGAGTGGTGTTGACCATCCAGGAGATTCAAGTAAGGGAGGATTTTCTCCCACTAGAGTTGGGAAGCACGGATGTCATCCTGGGAATGAAATGGTTGCAAACTTTGGGGGAAACCAAGGACAATTGGGGAGCACTCACGATGGAATTAATGGAGGATGGGAAAAAGGTGGTTATAAGGGGAGATGCAGGGCTGTCCAAAGCCATGACATCACTTAAGACCATAGTTAGGGACATACAAGAGGCGGGGAAAGATTATGTTGTGGGACTACACAGGTTGGATGCGATCAGATTGGAGGAGGAAGGGGATGTTTCTCTTTCCGTGCAGCCCTTGGTTCCGCAATACAGTAAGGATTTTCAGTCACCTCAAGGATTGCCACCTCCATCAGAACATGAGCATATCTCCACCTTGAGAACAAGGTGGATTTTTGGGAGGGGAGTATTGCGGAGAACGGACGAACGTCTCCGCCTTTCCCGTCAGCCGCACGCACGCAAGCTCCACGGGAGCGTTTTAGGAAGGATTTTTTGGGGGTTTAAGAGAGAAATTTGAATGTAGGGAATGTTTAGGGAATTCCTTTTGATTTGTATGCATTAAATAAGTTGGTTTTCCTAGGGTTTGAGTATCTTGAATTTGGCTTAAATTTGAGATATCTTAGATTTAGGTTTCTTTGGGCTCTAGCGGCATCTAGAGATTTGGGAGAGATCGATCCTCCTCTCGAATTGAGGATCAATTGTATCTTGCTGTTTTTCTTCATCTACTAGTGAAATACAAGCTTTCCTTTGAGTTTTCTCTCAGATTTTCCCGGAAAAGTGCTGTTTTTCTGCTGTAAACAGCAGATTTCTGCTGTTTTCCTGCTGTGGACAGCCATTTGGCTGCTGTTTGTTCGCAGATTTTGGTTAGGTTACTTGCGAACTCAAGTATTTCCTATCACAATCATCATTTAGCATTATCTCAACTATTTAGGATCAGCTTCAAGAATCCTTCGTTTTCTATTTGTTCTTGATAAGAGCTAATTGAGTTAAATCTGTTATATGCTAACTTTCTTGATCTTTGTGTCCGTATTATAAGTTAAATGATGCAACTTAAGAAGTTAAATCATGGAATATGCTGGTGGTGTTAATTTTAGATTTAAAGGTAAGCAAGGCATGTTTTTTGAGCAGTTATAGGGCTGATTTTAGCGACAGTGTTCTAGGGACAAGTTGTGTACAACAAATATGAGAATAAAATAAACAAAAGAGGACATAATGAGAGGCCATTTATTTGTTAAAATCCACATGAAAATGAAGAAGAATCTCACATAGCAAGTGACATAAAAGTTGAGTTCTTACATTTAGTAGTAGCAACAACATCAAGCCTTTATACCATTAGGTGGGGTCGGCTATATGAATCATTTTAATCCATTGTGTACTGTTAAAAAAAAAAATCTTATATTTAGTAGTGGCTATTACAAAAAAAAAAAAAAGATTAAGCTTTTAAATTTATGAGATCTACTAATATAAGCTTTACTCAAGCAAATGAGATCTACTAATGTAACCTTAACTCGGGTCATCAATGTTACACCCTCCCTAATAAGTAGTATGAAAGTCAATTGTTCAACTAATATCAATTGCTCCGTGCAGCTTTTAGCAACTAAGGACCTTGATAGCTTTGTCAATGATTAAGAGAAGGTTCAAGAGTGGGTGATTCTTACACATGCACCATATGATTGACTGCGCTATTAATGAATGGCATTTGATGACGTTGAAAAGCTTATTTTTGAGAAAAAATAATGGACAATACGAAAGGCTTTCGTATAAATATGTCATTTTACGATCAACATATGATCTGAGAATTCTCCTTGAGTAAAAAAAATCAAGAGTTGACTTGTTCAAAATCTAACAATCCCTTGATCATTTGATTGAGCTTTTGGGTTGATGTGTGCCTTATGTATTAGGATCCACTCAAGCCCTAGGTGTTCCACTCTACCAAGCATTATTCATAAAAAATTACTTTATTATCCAAAAATTCTAATTGAAAACAAGATTGGGAGTTCTGTGAAAAAGCACAAAAGTCGGTTGAATACCATTTAAAACAAAAATATTTCAATATTAGAATAATTGTGGAAGAAAATATGGCTGAATTTAAGCTAAGGGAGTGAGGATGAGTAAGTAACACGAAGGAATAAGCATACTAAATTTAATACAAAGCTTTGAAGTACTTAAAGGGTAAAAGAGTGCATCACACAATACCAAACAAGTGGAGCAAACGGGATAAAGCTTCCGGGTAATAGGAAAAGACTAGTTCCACTCACCAAATCATAACATAGCTAAGCTATAAACAACATATGGTGCTATTTGTTCACCATAAGCAGCATAAATAGCAAGAAGAAATGACATTAAATAAAGAGGATAACATATGTACTAAGGTAATGATATAAATAAACTCAAAAGGCATGCTACATGGCCATCATCAATAGGTAGCCCATTAAACTTGGTTTAAATTAACCTATCATTATTCATGGGTTAAATTTTAGTGGAATACTTAAGTGAGCCCTAAATAGATTGAAATACTTAAACTGGCCTCTAAAAAATTAACAGCATTAGGACTTCCTTCATCTCCGACTAGAATAGACATTTATGCTCTCTGCTCTGCCAATGCAACCCCACCCCCACTCAATCACCTCCTCTTTATATCTCTACCATTAACAACTTCAGAAAATAGCTTCTCCAATATTAACTTTGTCAAACTTACGTAAAAATAAAGATATTTTTAAATATTAGGCAATTCATGATTGTTTAGTTCACAAGTGCATAGTTGCAATGATAAAAAAAGTCAAAATTATGAGAAATAAATTGTTAAAGCCCATCTATGACTAGAATAAACCTCCATGCTCTTTGTCCCAGTCAATGCAACCCCACCCCCCAGCTCTATCTCTATACCCTTATTGTTTTCAAAATATAGCTTCTCCAATCTTCGTTTCACCATAATTATCAAAAAATAAAGTAATTTTCAGACATATAAACTGATGTAAATAATTTTTTAGTGATTCATTATTTTTTTAGTTCACGAGTAATATATGTATGGTAAAAAAGTTAAATGCTTCGAATACTAAAGAACTAACATAAGTTGAAGAAATGATTGGAACAAAGAAAAAAAAAAGATTCGGAGACACCTTTGAATAGTAAACAGAACAAAAAAAATCCCTAGAAATCTAACTCAGTAGTACGGAACGGAACGAAACGATTTGGGTATTTTCAAATCTGATCTTCTTTTTTATCTCTCGCTCCTATCATAAATTCCTCAGAAGAAACTATAAACCCATGAAAAATAAGCTAAATAAGACCTCAGGAAGCAAACATAAAATTAAGTCCAAGCACTAGTAAAAATCATGGTGCTAATAAGAAGGTTCTCACCTCGGGAAGCCATCTCTCATTTTCAGCATCAGCGAGGACGAAGCTAACCCAATCCGAGTTCCTGGCTTCTAATTCTAGCACCAGATCAAGCAAAGAATTACAAAGTCTACACTTGGGTGAGTAGAACTCGACAACCGTCGCTTCCTTCCCACTAGCCAGCGCCGACGCCAGTGCTCGTTGTTCCGCCTCCCCCTGCTCCTCCCGCGTGAGTGGCCTATCCATCGACACCCTCGCAGGCTTGCGACGGAGCTCCATAAAAGGCTCGCCGTTCGTGGCGACAGCTGCGGGATTAAAGAGGATATTCTGCGCGAGAGATCCCAGGTTCTGCAAAGATTTGAACAGCCATGGTACCGCTAAGTTCCCACAAGCGTTAGGATTTTTAGGGTTTGAGAATGCATCCCATGGCCATTTCCAGCAGAGTAGCGGGGACTTAGGAGCGGCGCCCATTTCCGATTCAACAGACAGAGATCAGGACTCGACGGAGCTCCGTTCCGGACCTAAAGATGTATGCATCGAGTCTGGTGTCACTAGAAAAATAATGATTCTCTGAGCTGTTTGGCAACAAGTCGCATTTAATTTTAGTTGAATTTATTAAATTCTCTAAATTTGGCAATTATTTGATAATATAATTCAGAATTTAAAATAGTTAGTTTATTTAGAATTCAAATTTTATGTGGCTTGAATTGAATATATTATAATGATAAAATAATATAATTAGAAATTAACTTAATTATTACTAATTATCAAACTATTTATTTAGGTGTTAATTTTAAATGACTCATTATATTATTGATTATCTAATTATATTCTTAAATACTAATTAATTAGTTAATTATTTTTTAATATATAAATTATTTTACTAATACTCATACTAATGATTTAATTAATTAGTTAAATATTAAACTAATTTAATGATAATTATACTACTAATTATTTAATTAAGTAACTTAGATTACTTAATTAGACTACTAATAATACCTCTAATTACTTAATTAATATAATTAATTATTGATATGTAAATTATATTATGCTGCTAATTTAGTTTCATTTATTACATTATCAAGTAATAATACTTAATAATGTAGGTAGTATAGGGTTTGCTTTTTCTCTTAGCATGTGCTTTGTTGCTTTTCTCATTGTGTCGCCATTTCTTCATGGCTACTTCGGCTTCATGTGCAGTGTGTGCTTCGTACAACAGGAGCTTACTCGTTGTTTCACCTCCTTTGAAGGTGTCAGATTAGAAGTCACGACGGAAGCTAGTTTGCTGCGTAGGTAACTTTCGCCTCCTCCTTCCTTCACGACAGGAGCTACCTCACTCGCGAGCTCGTAAATCTCGTAGTCCATAAATTCATAAATCCGCCAAATCGAGAGATTTACTAAATCTTGAATTTGCACCACGTAAATTAGAGATTTACCGAGGACTGGGATTTACGGAGCCGTTTAGCAAAATTTATCATAAATATGACGTGATTTCAATACCAAACAAGTTATTCAATAAATAATATTATAACTTGTAATCAAATTATTTTATAATTAAGCTAATTTCTAATTAAATTATTTATCATTATATTTTATTAACTATAATTAAAATTAAAAAGTAACTTATACTTAACAACAACAATAATATCAAACATTTATCCCTCTATGTGGGGTCGGCTACACAAATCATTTTTCTCAATTCTATTGTGTTAAGAGTTAATTTCTCATTTAAATTGATAAAGAAATGTCATTTATAATATTTTCTAATCAAGTCTTTTTAGGTCTACCTTTACCTTTCCTAACATAGGTTAAATCTAATACATCTACTCTACTAACCGGCTCATCGAAAGGCCGTCGTTTTATGTGGTCAAACCATCTAAGGCAACTGTGTCTAATCTGATATGTCGTAGGAGCTACTCCAACCTTTTCACATATATGTTCGTTCATATCTTGTCTCTAAGAGTAAAGCCACTCATCAACCTAAGCATTCTCATCTCTGTAACACTTTACTTAATATTATGCTTCTCTTTTAATGGCCAACATTCTGTGCCATAAAACATTACAAGTCTCACCAACATCTTATAGAATTCCCCTTAAGTTTGAGTGGTACTTTTCTATCACAGAGCAAGCATGATGCAATCATCTACTTCAACCAACCAACTTGTACTTAACATGTTATTAAATTCATAACACATTAAATTAATCTTTAAATAAACTGACAACCTTAAATCTTGGATTATGTAGCCAAACAATTTCATAGGATTTAACAACTATTTTTTCAAACAATTTTCAAGATTTAACATAACAAGGATTTATAAATCCTACAACAACAACAACATCATCAAGCCTTTATCCCACTACGTGGGTCGGCTACATGAATCCTTTTTTCTCCATTGTGTCCTACTAAAAGTCAAATTCTCGTTTAAATCTAATAAAAAAATATCATTCATAATATTTTCTAACCAAGCCTTTTTAGGTATGTCTCTACATTTCTTAACATAAGTCAAATATAATACATCTACTTTCCTAACCAGGTCATCAAAAGGCCGCTGTTTTATGTGACCAAACCATCTAAGGTGACTCTATCTAATCTTATCTTCTACTGGAGCTACTCCAGCCTTTTCACATATATGCTCATTTCGTATTGTTAATTCTGTATAGGTTGTTAAACCTAAGCAGTTGTCCCAAAGCTAACGAAGATGGGGGTGAATTGATAATTTAAAAATTCTCTTGGATTTAATATACAATCATTTTAACAAATTTTCAAATTTGATTATCTTTTTGAAATGAGCTTTTCAACCACAATAACTAAATTGCTAAAAATAAAAATGCAAAAAATAAAATGACACAAAGATTTATAGTGGTTCGGTCAAACACGATGAACATCCACTCCCTGAAGGCTCCCTCTTTAGGTATTGTACTATTACTAAATTAACTCTTCTTTTGTCCCCACAGCAAGGTGGAGAAGCCTTTACAATTCCTCTATTCCACCAATTTTCAGTGCGGTAGAGAACTGTCGTCCCTTCGCACCCTCCAAGTGTTGGTAGAGAACCGTCATCTTTTACACTCTCCAAGTGTAGGCATAAAACAATCATCTTTCACACTCTCTAAGTGTCGGCAGAGAATCGTCTTCTTTCACACTCTCTAAGTGTCGGCAAAGAACCGTCGTCTTTCACACCCTCCAAGTATCGGTAGATAACTAAATATTCTTCAAAGATCTTCTCACGAGCAACTAGAAAGAAGAAAATAATAGTAGTAGCAAAAAACACAAAGAGATCCTTACCTTTAAGTAACTTTGTAAACCCTTCACACTCTACTTGCAAAAAATATCTCTCAAACACTCTCCTACAATCACTCTTTCACTTACCCTTGAAAAATCATGAAGAACAACACTTTTTTCCGTCAGTTTCTAAGGACCTTTTATATGAAAGACACGAAAAACCATTCAGAAAACAAAAAGTTTTCATTTCTAGCATGTAAGATCGTACAGTATGATCGTATTTTCGTACGTACGAATATTTCAAAAACTATTGCATACGAACCTTTTATGAATTTGTACGAAATGTTTTTGTACATGATGATCGTCCAGTACTAACCAAGTTCATATCATACAAACAGTTAAAAAAACTTTTATCTTCGTCGGGACAAAAATGTACCCCACATTTTCATACTCTAGACGTCGTTTGTATGAACAAGGCATCATACAGTACGATTAATTCATAAAATTTTTAAGTTCGTCAGGATAAAAAGGGACCCGTCCAATTCATACTAAGTATGTCGTTTCTACAAACAAAGAATCATACAGTATGATCAGTTCAGAAGAAACATTGAATTCGTCAAGACGAAAAGGGACCCGTCCAATTCGTACTATGAAAGTAATTTATACGAACAAGACATCATACAGTTTGATCAGTTCAAAAGAAACTTTAAATTCGTCATGATAAAAAGGAACCCGTCTAATTCATACTCTAGACATCGTCTGTACGAAGGAACCTTCATACAGTACGATCATTACTTAAAAAAAATTTCTACATATAGTTCGTTTGGTTGCTAGTAAGGGAAAATAACTGAACAAATTATCTCGTATGAATTGGCTTCGTACAGTACGATATATTTAAAAATTAAAATTTTTAAACACTCTATAGTGTGTGTGTGTGTGTGTGTGCACAGTTACTCAATTACAATCACACTCTCTTATACTCAATAAAATAAAAAATAAAGACTTCATTTATAATAAATATAAATCTAATCTGATTTGAAGTATTTAACAATCTAGAGTATGATTCCCCTGAAATATTAGTACACACAAACAACAAAAATAATACATCCAAAATATGTTAGGAGAAAATGTAATTAAAAACAATAATATTTGAAATCATAAAAAATATATATGTTGCATGAATCTCAACAATAAAAAAACTAAGTTGCAACATTCTCAACACATTTCCTATCTCTAAAGGTAAAGCCACTCATCCACCTGATCCAAATCTCTGCCACACTTAACTTAGTTTTATGCTTCTCTTTTAATGGCCACCATTCAACACCATAAAGCATTGCAGGCCTCACCACCATCTTATAGAATTTTCCCTTAAGTTTGAAGGGTACTTTTCTATCACACAACAAGCCCGATGCATTCCTCTACTTCAACCATCCAACGTGAATTTTGTTGATAATATCCCCATCTATTTCACCATCACTCTAAACAATAGATTCAAGATATCTAAAATGTGTATTATTATTAATGACTTGATCGGCCAAAGTCATAATCCCCTCACTAGGTTTATTACTACTAAAATTACACTCCATATATTCCGTTTTAGATCTACTCAAGCGAAAATCTTTAGACTCAAAGGCTTACCTCCATAATTTAAGTTTACCTTCAACTCCCTCTCTAGTCTTATCAACAAGAAGAATATCATCAACAAAAAGCATACACCAAGGTACATCCTCTTGCAAATATCTAGTGAGAACATCCATGACTAAAAAAAAAAGATATGGGCTTAAGGCTGATCATTGATGTAACTAAACCAAAATAGAGAAATGTTTGGTCAAACCACCTTGTATTTGAGCACAAGTAATAACTCTTGCATACATATCTTTAATGATTTGAATATAAATGTTATTAACTCCTTTCTTTTCAAAAACTCTCCATAGCACTTCTCTTGGAACTTTATCATATGATTTTTCTAAATCAATAAATATCATATGTAGATCCCCTCCTTATTTTCTCTATATTTCTCTATCAATCCTCTTAATAAATGTATGGCTTCCGTAGTCAACCTACCCGGCATGAACCCAAATTGATTTTGAGAAACATTAGTATCACGCAGCAACCTATGCTCCATAACTCATTTCCATAGTTTTAAAGTATGACACATTAACTTAATTCCTCTATAATTTGGACAATCTTGTGCATTATATTTATTCTTGAAAATAGGAATTTACACACTCATTCTCCACTCATCTGACATCTTTTAGCAGTAAATTTAATTATTTTATTAGATTAGTAATAATTAATTGAAAATTATACTACAAAAAGCTTTTTAAATTTAATATCATCTATTTCACTTCTCCCAAAATAAAATAAAATGTTTGTCTTCCACGCAACCGCTGCTGTCACTTGAAAAGAAAGGTTTTTTTTTTTTTTGGAAAGGCTTCTTCTGCTACGCTGCTTCTCCAATGGGCTGATGAACTCGACCTTCTTCGGCTCTTCTTCTCGCGCAATGATGTGCCAGTTCGCCGTGGAGTTAAAAAATAAGTCCCGTTCGAGTTCAATTTCTGGGCTTGATTCGAGCTTCGAGCTTAAGCTAATTTTCTGACTGAGAAGTCGAACTCAATAATGTAAATATTCGACTCCTTTACACCAATAGCTATAGTTTTCCCTCTTTGTTCTCAACTTGTCTTGCAAAATCAAGGTGACTTGCTGATTTGGAGTTATTATATATTTAGGATTTATTTTCTCTGTGAATGAACATGAACTCCGATATCTAATTCTTATCCCCATAACTCATCTTATTTAAAAAAATAGTCGGTAGTAGGATAAAAAGAAAAGAAAAGCCTTTCTTTCTATTAGACCACATAAATAAATAAATGATTATGTATTTACTTTACACGTGGCTTGAGACCATTGGTCTCTTTGTATTTTCATTGGTTATATATAGGACCATGTACTGTTCCCATTAATAACAAGAATTTATTTTCCTTTCTACTGGCTGCTGTCATCCTTCTCCATCTTCTTTGTTCTTGAAATTCTTCGTGGTATCAGTGACCTAGGCTAATCGATCCTTGCAGATGACGAACTCCACCTCCTCCAATCTCAGTGAGAGAACGGAGACAGAGCGCCAAGAACAGTCTCTCATCTCCTCCACCCTCAAATTCGTGGTGTCAAACATTAAGAATATAGTTCCAACTCAACTTACGCAAGACAACTACTCGGTATATATATCACAAATCCTAAAAAATTTTCGTGCGAATGGGTTGGATAAATTTCTAGACTCATCTCTCTCTTCCCCGCTTCAAGCCATCTTGAACTCGGATGGATCTCTTCAACCGAACCATTTATTTCATCACTGACATCTCACCGATCAGAATCTTGCCGCCTCTTTATGCTCCACCATTTCATCTTCTATTCTTCCATACGTGGTTAATCTCGATTCTACTGCCGCAATCTGGTCTATGCTTGAAAATCGGTTTCAAGCTATCAACTGATCCAAAGTTATTCAACTTAAAAATGCTCTCCATAACTTATCCTTCAAGAACATGTCCATGACCCAATATCTATCTGAAATCAAGATCCTGGTTGATCAAATCGCGACAGCTGGCTCTGTCATTGATAATGAGGATATAATCTTGTATATCCTCAATGACCTACCATCTTCCTATCAATCATTCAAAACCTCAATTCACATAATGCTCACACAGATCAATTTTGATCATCTCTATCCCCTTCTTATCAGCGAGGAAATAAACCTCGCTTCTGACGCTGCAAGAAACAGTTTGGTCGTTGATCTGAACTTCACCTTATACTCATCTCGTGGCCGCTAACGCAGAAGCAGAGGAAAATCTACATCTTCCTCTGGTCATTTGAGCAGGCCAAACGGAAACCACACAATCACTTGTCAGATTTGCTTCAAGCGTGGACATTCAGCCTCCGATTGCTGGCACAGGCTTAATGTGAATTATGTTCCAACAACCTCACTGACATTCAATCATGCCCTGGTTGTTGCTGCAAAAAATCCAAACAACACATGGTTTCTTGACTCTAGGGCTACATCTCATTTCACACATTCAATAGACAATCTCTCCATCTCAACACCATATCACGGTTCCAACAGCATAGTCGTCGGCGATGGCAGATCCCTCAGCATTACGAATTCAGGGGTCGGATTATTACCGACCCCTTCCAGTAAGCTAAAATTATCTCATATTCTTCACACTCCTGTTTTACATTATAATTTATTGTCCATTTCTAAGTTAATTCAATATAACCATATTTCAAATACTTTTGACACCTCGGGTTTCATATTGAAGGATCTGAAGACACAGCAATTGTTTCTTCAAGGACCTTGCAATGATAGCTTGTATCCTATTCAGGCCGCGACAAAAGTTACCCCAACAAAGGCTCTATTTATTCCTATTATCTTCGCCTCCTGCTAGTATCACAGGCTCAGTCATCCCCAGGAGAGGGTGATTCAACTAATGTCAAAATGCATCTTAGTATACATAATAATAAAGCTTCTTGTTCATCTTGTAAAGAATCAAAAAGTCATAAACTTGCGTTTGAACGTTTTACTAATAGACGTAACAATCTTCTTGAACTGATTCACTCTGATATTTGGGGTCCGGCACCCGTAGTTTCTACTCAAGGATTTCATTATTATGTTTTATTCGTCGATGATTTTTCACGATTTTCTTGGATTTTTTCGATGGCTTTAAATCCGATCTTGTCAACATATTTTCTGTCTTTAAGAAACAAGTTGAAAATTACACATCTTGTTCTATTAAAATGATCATGACTGATGGTGGCAAGGAATATACTAGTAACCGGTACGAATCTTATCTTCAAACTCACGGCATCACTCACCACATATTGTCTCTATACGCCATAACAAAACAGTATTACAGAATGCAAGCGCTGTCATATTATAGAAACATCAAGAACACTACTTAATACAGCTTTTGTTCCCTATCTTTACTGGCCAGAAGCCGTATTAACTCAGTTTACTTAATAAACATGATGGCTTCTATACATAGTCTCAAGATCTCTCCCTTTGAAATTTTCCACAAAATCAAACCTCAGTATGAACATCTTCGCACTTTCGGATGCAAGTGTTTTCCCCTTCTTCCCGATCACAACCGTCATAAATTTCAACCTAAATCCAAATTCTGTGTGTTTCTCGAATATTCCGATACATACAAGGGCTACAAGTGTCCTGATATTACTACAAACAGAATCTACATCTCTAGACACACCACTTTCACTGAAACATCTTTTCCCTTCAAAACTATTTCTTCTCATTCCACAAACATCAAATTAGATACTCTGCCTTTCCTTCTTCAACCGACCTCAACTTCAAGTCAAAATCGAACTCCTATGCAGCCTGCCAGCTTTCCTTTCCCTCTACCTTTAGAGGTCTCAAACCAACAACCAAATCCTTCAAATTCTCCAAGACAGCAAGCTAACTCGCCAACAAATACTCAATCTCAGTCTCTTCACCCTATGGTAACTCGACACAAAGTAGGTTCTCTTAAACCTCGCACTCATCTCAATCTTCTACATACTAATACTGTGACAGATCCTCCCAAGGCTCCCACTACCTATACTGACGTAGTGAAGCAATCCTAATAGAGAAAAGCTATGGCCATGGAATTCTTAGCATTACAAAAACAGGGCACGTGGAGCTTGGTTGAGCCACCACTTAACACATCCGTACTTGGCTGCAAATGGACCTACCGCATTAAACTACATGAAGATGGAACTATCGCTAAACACAAAGCTCATTTGGTCGCTCAGGGCAACAATCAAGAATACAGATTGGACTACACTGAAACATTTAGTCCAGTAGCTAAACTTCCAATAATCTATATTATGCTCACCATCGCTCTCCATCACGATTGGCAAGTTCATTAGTTAGATGTTGCCAATGCCTTCCTCCATGGTCAACTATCAGAAACTTTATACATGGTGCAACCTAAAGGATTTGAAGATTCTACGCATCCAGAATATGTATGCCACCTGCACAAAGCCATTTATGGTTTGAAGCAAGCATCGTGCCAATGGTATAACACTTTCACCTCATACCTTGTTTCAATTGGTTTCTTTCGTAGTAATGCAGATCCGTTGCTTCTAATTTCTCGTAAAAATGATATTCAAATTTATTTGCTCATGTATGTGGATGATATACTCATCACGGAAAATAATACTACAAAAATATCTACTGTTATTACCAAACTCAACACGCAATTCAACATGAAGCATTTGGGAAACGCTCATGATTTTTTAGGAATTAAAATTGATTTACATGACCAAGCTTATTTCCTCTCTCAGCCGAAATATGCTGAATCTATATTACATCAGGCAAAGATAACGGATTGCAATCCCTTGCAAACCCGAACTGCACTAAGCTACCGTCCACGTTTCCAGAAAATCCCATCATGTCCGATCCGAAACTTTACAGACGATTGACCGGGTCATTGCAATATCTTACATTGACACGACCATATATAGCCTTTGCTGTCAATCAGCTCTCACAACACATGCATCAACCTCTTCCTGAACACATCTACCATCTCAAACGACTACTTCGTTACATCAAAGGTATGCTAGATTATGGTATTCCTATTATCAAGTCTATTCTTGTTCTTCAATGTTTTTCCGATGCAGATTGGGCTGGAGTTCCAGTCTCTCACCGATCCACATCTGGTTATTACTCATTCCTAGGGGATTCTATTATCTCTTGTACTGTTAAAAAGCAACACACGGTTGCAAGATCTTCTAACGAGTCAGAATATAGGGCACTAGCGGCACTAACATTTGACATAATTTGGCTTCGTCGGCTTCTGTCCGACTTCGGTATACCTCATGATCAACCGACAAAAATGTATTGTGATATACATCGACAATTACTTTGGCGAATAACCCTGTGTTTCATGCAATGACAAAGCATATTGAGATAGATCAGAAATTTATCAGGGATCACATTCACAACAATAACATTAGTCTTCTACCAATTAATATCATTGATCAAATTGCGGATATCTTCACCAAAGCTCTATCAACACCAAGGTTCATCACTCTACGGCACAAACTGACAGTTAGATCTCACCCGTCAGTTTGCAGGGGAATATTAGACTACATAAATAAATAAATGATTTTGTATTTACTTTACCCGTGGTTTGAGACCATTGGTCTCTTTGTATTTTCATTAGTTATATATAGGACCATGTACTGTTTCCATTAATAACAAGAATTTATTTTCCTTTCTACTAACTGTTGTCATCCTTCTCTATCTTCTCTGTTCTTAAAATTCTTCTCTTTCCAAGTGACATGTCGGAATTCATGTTCATTCATAGAGAAAATAAACCCTAAAAATATAATAACTCCAAGGCAGCAAGTCACCTTGGTTTTGCAAGACAAGTTGAGAAAAAAGAGGGAAAACTCTAGCTACTGGTGTGAAGGAGTCGAGTTGAATATTGATATTATTGAGCTTGACTTCTTAGTCATAAAATTAGCTTGGGCTCGAAGCCCAGAAATTGAACTCGAACGGGACTTGTTTTTTAACTCCACGATGAACTTGCAAATCATTGCGTGAGAAGAAGCACCGAAGAAGGTCGAGGTCATCAACCCATTGAAGAAGAAGCGTAGCAGAAGAAGCCTTTCTTTTGAAGTGACAGCAATGGTAGCGTGGAAGTGGAAGACAAATATATTTTTGTCTTCCACGCTACTGCTGCTGTCACTTCAAAAGAAAGGCTTTTTTTTTTTTGAGAGAACTGCAATAGAAGAAGAGTTAATGATATTAAATGTAATAAGCTTTTTATAGTATATTTTTTCAATTAAATATAAATAATCTAATAAAAGAAATAAATTTACTGTTAAATTATATTTAATAATAAATAATCTTATTTTTATCTTTAAATATTTACTTAGAAGAGCATTTCCTGAGCCTATGAGTTGAGTCTTATTAAATTTGAACTTGAGCTTATTTAATATACAAGCTTGAGTTTGAGCTCAGACTCGAGCTCGAGGCTCATTTCTATAATATGTTGTATAATTTGATTTATTGTTTAGGTTTTATTGTACAAATAATGTATATATATTTGATTGCATATTAATATTTTTAATTAATAACTTTTTTTATCAAATCTAATTATGATACTGAAGTGGCACTAATAGTCTCGTTGCTATGATATTTATAATTAAATAAATATTAAAGCATTTAGTAATTATTTCATATTTTATTCAGATGGCTATGGGCTCAGTGTTTCAGTTATATTTATAAATAAGTATTGAATTTCATAGCATATAAGATAATTGATTTAGTAAACAATCAATATATTGAAATAAATTTGGCGATGAAAATATGAAAAGGAATTTTAAATCTCTTGAATCTATTTTATAATGACTAATAAAAATATTAAACGATTATTCATGAATTAAATTATATTTATCTTAAAATAAATTTAAAATTGTTAAGATTTTATCTTGATTATATTTTATGTTGAATATTCCAACATAATTTTTCTCCATAAAAATAGATTTATTATTTATATATAATTCATCTAATATATATATATATATATGTGTATATATATATAGGCAAATCCAAATCTATAAAAAAAACATAAAAAATTACAACAAATCCTAATAAATGATAACAGTGAGATTCTTTCACTTTGTCTATGTAAATTTAACATATATTTTATTAAAAAAGTAAACATTATAAAAGTTGAAAGTAAATATAGAATCTCAAAAAAGTGTGAATAATAATTTTGATTTTTAAAATTTTAATATATCATAATCCGGATTTGTCTGAACTACAAATGATTATAAATTTAGACAAATTAATTATGACTAGAATTTATTCAGTTTTTTATTAAAATTGTAAATGCTAATAAAAAATTGAATGAAAAAAATTGATAAAATTTTTGTCAAAGTAAATTTAGGCCTCTGCTGAAAAAATTTTCTGGCTCCACAGTGATTTCATGCTCCCCTTTAGTTGCAAATGGGAAATTCAGTTGGTATGTATAGATTTTGATCATCTTAGTAATTGTTAATTATTCACAAATAAAATTAGAGAATAAATAAAGCAAAAAAGTTCCATCACTTAGAGCCCTCAAACCAAGGTTTAAAATTGGTAGCAAATCTAGGTGAAAAATATTTAGGCATCAAGGCTCTAATATAGCCCTTGTTTCTTGTAGTCATATAAATTATAAAAGGCATAATCTTATTTTGTTTGATTTCAAACTAATACAAATGTATCTATAAAAAGGCAAGAAAAAAATAACAAAGGAAATATAATAAATAGAATATTCTCAATAATGAAAACAATATTACATGAATAAATACTATATCTTTTAACCATTAATATATGGCAAAGACTAATTTAAATAACACTATTTGGTTAGACTAATTTGAAATTTATGAGTATTTTTGATATAAAGTAAACTAAAATTATAGATTCGAAAAACTTTTTAGCCATAATTAGTTTCTTATAAAAGAAGTTTAGGAGTTTAATTTTTCATGTATTTAATTACTTGCTAAATAAAACTAATATTAAAATCCAATCATGATCAACGATGGCGGGTACAATGGTAGGCTTATAGTGGTGGCGGCGGCAACTATAATGGCTGAATTTGATGATAGCAGTGGTGGCAGTGACCAATAACGACATTGGTGGTGGTGTTTAACTATGATTACAAGTGAAGATTCACCAAATCAGACTAATTCTAAATATATTGAAATGATCTAAGTGAGAAATTTCAAATATATCGAAAGATTGCTATGCATTTGCTTGTCTTTCAATCAAATATCCAAGAATTAAAATCCACTTTAATTTAGTATATTTTCTATTACCAGTACGTGCAACCAAAACATAACCCCTAAATAATTTTAATAGTTTTAACAGCGATAACTAAAATTTTCCTCTTTAAAATTAAATAGTTAAAGGATCCATACGAAATGTTAATGAGAGATGAAGGCTAGAGATTGGTGTTGGAACCCAAAGAACATTATTCCATTAAAATGTTAGGTGATGTAAATCAAAAGACATTAGTGAATGGGCAATCTAAAGAGTATCTTTATATTGGGATAAATGTACAAGAAACATTGTTTTGCCTACGTTAATTTCTTAATTAGTGAAGGTAGATAAATATCGTAGTTTGATTTTTTTTGTTGTCTTAAATAATAAAATAATGAGAGAAAATAATTAAGGATTACAAGTATAAGGCAAATAGAATACAACATTTTATCATTGGTTGTAGTCCAATACACTGTATGTTGAGTTGGAAAATTTGAAAATTAATTTTTTGGGAAAAGATTAATTTTTGGAATTTCAATTCTAAAATTGAACACGATATATGAACAATATATCGCATCGGGAGGCAAAAATATCATTCTCTAATGAGTTAGTTCAGATAACAAAACTGAAAGTTTCATCAGGGTTATAATAATCAAATTTAAGGAAGAACTGCATATAACCCTGAAGGGTTAAAATGACGTTCTATCAAATATTCAACAATTATAATCTGAATGAATGATGATCATTAATTTCATATTCGAAGTCACGATAGCAAATGATATATCTTTTCAAGTAAAGAAATATCGTTCACTATCGATCGATTCAATATGACTATAATGATCGTCATTGATTTTAATGATTTTTCCAAAAAAGATTAATTGATTTTGAAAATTAATTTTAAAAGTTGACATGGGTTCTAATATTGCCCAAATTTGTCGCTTACTTTTGCCAAACCTTTCTTATGTGGCCTTAAATGAAGCATTGGTGTAGCCCAGTGTTGCCATGATGTAAATTTGATGTGAAGCCCCAAGATCTAAAGAGGAATTTAATTACAAGTATGTAAAATAAACATCCAGAGAACACATAACATAAGTTTCATTTCAAAAAATAATTATATACAAGAATCCAGATTCCAAATATGTTGAACAAAACCTAACATATTGGAATTCCAAAATCATAACATGGCTTGATTGAAAAAAAAACCTGGCTTGATTGCTTTCTGTCAAATTAAACCTAATCAACGATATCATTACCTTTGCCTGAAATGGTATAACAACAACAGAGTGAGTGTATAACTCATTAGGTTAAACCAAGTTCCTATCACAACATTCAATTCATAATTATAAAATGACTTAAATTATTATGATTAAATATTATAAATAATCTTTAAACCAAAGATCATAAAATATCATTTACTTTATAATGCACTTGTAAATGCAAGAATGCAAATGCCTTGATGCCCCTTATAAATCTCAATCTTAGCAGAAAACTTTTATAGCATTTCATTTCCAATTCAGAATTCCATGCATGAGATGCATGCAAAACACAATTATGAGCTATAATGCAAATTCTATAAAGAATCATATCATATTCGTACTTGTATACAAAATCATCTCATAACCTTACTTGTATAGATCAGAAACCCCTACCTTTTCATTTGCCAACATAAAGTGCTCAGAACCTTAAAAAAGTTTGCAGAGATTATATAAAACATTAAAATAATATATTTTCTTAACTGTATTATCAATCAGAAGTGTATTTATTTTTCAAAATCATAAAAGATTAATACAGAAGAAATCAGCTAGTGAAAAGTTGTAATCTTATGGTGCAATCGTGAATAAAACAACATACAAAAAAGTTACATGGTGATTTTTTTTTAAACTTAAGAAAACCCTTCAAAAATCATAACTTTTAATTTACTTGTCCGAATTGAAAGCAAAAATGGGGTATAGGTTGCCTACCTTAAGCCTGACAATTTCCCTAACTGGGCAGACAGACAAAATTAGATTTCAGACTCCAAACCTTAACTTTTTCTCCTTCTCTTCATTCCTCTCAATTTCTTCCTTCTTCGTCAAGTTGGGGCAAATGCGGTCACAACAAGTGACTTTAGATGTTTATTATTTTAAAAAGCAATAATTTTTCGAAACACTGCAACACTACCCTTTCCAATGCCATAATACTACACAAAAACTCTCAAACTCTTCCAAATTCTCCCTAACTACCCTATGATCCATTTCTCATATGATAAGATAGCTACATAGCCAAAATGATCCTCCAAAATCTCAAAAATGTTTTTTCTTTAGAAACAAGCGCTGGAGCACTCGAATCCAGCCCACAACGCTAAAAGAAGAAAATCCAAACTTCACATTTTCTTTTTCTCGACTTAACTTTAAGTATTCTAAGCTCTTATTAACTTAAGAATACTTATAATTTTAAAATAAATTCAAATTTGGCACTTTAAAGCAATTAATTACCTTATTTTTGAACTGCAATTATTACATTTAAGATAGCCAACTCCAAGTATATGATACAATTGATACCATAGCCTCACCAAAAAAGAGTATTCATGTTAAGTTCTTGAGCTCATTGAGAGTCTCTTAAATAACTCAGATTGATAGTTGGACAACTTCATTAATGTAGATGTACTTTTTGTTATTTTATATCTCTTTGCTTAAGTGTTTAGGTTAAACTACGACATATTATTTAAATTTTTTTCTTGTCAAGCACACTCCCTATCAACTAGCATTAGAGCCACGAATTAACTATGCACTTTGTAGCTCTAATGGTTTTTGTTTCTTTCCTCCATTGTTGAGCATACTTTGAGTTGGTGCTTATCATGAAAAATAAGGCATTGGGTTGTAATACCCTATTGATTGAGATAAATAGAAGATAAAGTGAATATAACCTCCACAAGGGTAAGGATATTTACTAGTGCTATTGATGATATTGAGTTTAGTCCCATAATCAGTGTTGAAAATGGATGCAATGGAGTAATATTAGTTGTTTGCCTCTCTCTCATAAGCTTATTCCTTTAGGTTGAACTACTTTTTAGAAGCTTAATTGGTCTCACAATCAAGGTTTGACTATGAGCCAAAGATAAAGTTGAAGTTAATTAGATTAATTAGTTACACTATTAATATTTTTTTTTTCTACCTAAAAAGCTTATGCCAATGAGTGAGAGTCAACAACTTAATTTTTCTACTATAATATATTTTCCAATTTTCTAGTGTGGGACTAAACCCAAAACCACATAAAGTTTTGATTGTCTAAATGTCCTATATGTTTTAAATATATATTTTGGGGCTTATTTTATTTCTTGTTATTATGACATGTTTCAATTTGCTTAATAGTTAATAATCAAGCTGACATGCTGGACTATCTTTCCCCTTGCAAATTAAGGAATCTAACGAATGCACGACACAAATTTTGACTATTTAGTTTATTTATTTTTGGTATCTTGTATGTAAAAAAACTCTATAATTTTTAAGGTACGATAAAAACATTTTTTTTTTGTTTAGGTTGGTATAGGGGGTAACTATTTATTTGAGCTATCCAATTATTATTGTTATTTTAAAAATTATTTTTTATTGTATACATGCAATCTCTACATCTACAAATGTGTTTTGTTGTCGCCTCTATAAGTTGTTTATTGCACCGCCTACTTAATACATAAAATGAGTTTGGAATTTCTTTTTGCTTTGTATTCATTGAATCTTGTGGTATAATAACCCTAATATTGGATGTTGAATTACAACTTTCTATTGTTTTACAATTTAGTGAAAGCTCTTCTTGATGAATTTGAAAGCTTCAAGCATAGCACAGTTGATATAATTTTTCAAATAAAATGAGCTATTTTATGAATATTCTTTTATAATTTTTAAAATCTCAAAAAGATTTACATAAATTTTATACTAAAAACTAATTATATTATTATCATATTATAAAATTTAAATCCATTATAAGTCATTTCATTAAATAAGCTTTTTAATCGTTTTCCAATATTCATTTTGGCTAACAGAGAAGGAATTAGGAAATTTGAGAGAAAAGTTAAGTGAGAGAAAATATAATTAGGGATTTGGAGGATCTAAAACATTTTTCGCCAATTGATCCAATTAAAAAATTTGTTCGTCTCGCTGTAAAGAATCATTGCTCTTTTTATTTTAAGGATTTTGTGCATTTGATATTGTTTTGATCAAATTTATATTTTTTTACCGGAAAATGAACATAACTTTTAATATATTATAGATATTGATATTATAAACATTTTGAATATTTATTTGAGATTTTTTGTTGGGTGGTTTTGAAAAACCTGTGATTTCTACATATTCTAAAATTTATTTTGACAGCTAAAAATAGTGTTTTAGTTCTATTAAAGATTCATAATATTATTATATATAATATTTGATAATTTGGTTAATTTTTGAAATTATAAATTTCTGCTCATAGGGTTTTTTTGTTGGGTGATGTTAGAATATTTTGACACTTCCTGAATTAAGCATAATTATGTTATATATACTATAATACATTAATAATGAATATAGATATGTCGCTATTACTATTATAGACTTATAGTAGCGTGTTTGTGTAAAAGACAAGTAACGACTGATTAACCTGTTTGTTGGAGATTGATTGATTTATACATGACTGTGGGCTGACATGCTTTTCTTTAAATATAAATATTGTGGTTGAATGTTATCTTCTACTGATTCATATGATATAATGATTGAGAGTTATAAATAGTTATTACTGTACTGATGGACAAAGAGTGATGATTATTTACTGAGCCAACGGGTATTGACTAGTAATGATTGATTATTAAAAAAAAACCATGATAGCTATAACTTCTTACTTATTTAATAAGACTACTCAAATGCATGTTAAAAATTCATTATTACTGTACATCTATACTATAATATATTTTTTTAATTTACTATCACTATACAGATTTGCTATTATTACATTGTTTTACTTCTATGACCACTAAATTTACTAGTACGATACAAACATCGATACTATTATTCAATTGTTACGTATACTACTACTGATTCACTATTACTATTACTGTTATTCATTCATTATACTAATAATGAATATGTGACATATTGAGTATGTGATATACTGAGCATGCAATTAAGATATTAATTTGATACTAATATATAATATTTAGATATCATGTGTACATTATTATAAGATTTTAGTATATTGATATAATTTTGACAAACTTTACCAATGCTTTAGTTTTACAACTTTATATAAATTTTTTGTTGATTGATAATACTGATATGATGACCGCTTTATCGATTCGACACCCATTCTGATTTATTAGTTTACAGACCGTACTGCTTTACTAAGATTCTATACCGTACTATTTTACTGTTTACAGATTCTACTGATATTGCCATGAGCTTTACTGTTTCTACAAAAAATTAAGATCATCTAAATGTTACTACTATGATTTGACTGTAGGCATGCATATTACTTATTTGTTGTGCTTTAAGTTCAATTGTTGGATTTAATTCCTTGTTGTGCCCTTGAGCTCATTATATGTGGTTAAATGATTTAAGATCATGGCAAGATAGTAGGAGTGTGAGATTAATCAGGATTCCTTAGGTTCTATTCCGCTTTATTTTAGTTATTCTTTTTTGCTCATGGTCGAATAGTTTTAATATGATTGTATAGATCCTATTGAGAAATAAATATAGATGTATATATTGATGTTTTGATCGACATTTTTATTTTCACTAATATTTATATTGATAAAATAAATTATGTATCTCTGATTGTTATTTATTAAAAGATAAAAAAATAATTATTCCAAATTATAATTCGGGGCATCACATTTGCTATAAATGAACATTTTTTAGATAGTATATTTAACTTCCTTAATGATACCAATGTACGTAATGCCTCAATACCTAAAGAGGAATTTAACCTTACTTTCTTATAGTTTTAAGTTAATCATACACAATTTGAAGCACAATAGAGCAAACTAATCATCAAGAATATAAAAAACAAATGTCTAAAGTGCGTAAACCAAAAATTTACTTCCCAAAATAATCATTTACAAAAGTCCAAATTTTAATACTTCCAACAAAATGTAAATATAAATTGGGCTACAAAAATCATAAGTACCTGCCAAAGCCTGGCTTCCTATCAGACTAGACCTACTTGATAAAATCTTTACCTTTGCCTAAAATGATATAACAATGAAGTGAGGTTATAACTCAGTAGGTCAACCTCTTTTCTCATCGTGGAGTTCAATTCATAATACTAAAAAGAGTATAAAAGAAAACATAAAAGTATTGTTTAGCTTAAAATTTTAGATACACGATTGCACTTATGAATTCAAAATACACATGTATTGATGCACCTTCTAACTCCCAATCTTTCACCTCCCACCTCTTCAAGACAAGTGCAGAGTAGAGCCACCTCCCTTCTATTTAAGATAAGTGCAGAGCAGAGTCACACCATCAATTGTGAGCTATAACAGGAAGGAGATTAAATAAAATCTATATTAAAAAATGAACAAAATACATACCTGTAATAGTAGTTTGGAACCTTGTTCGCACTTAAAATTATAATATTTCAACTACATTAAACATTATATTAATCTTTAAAACTAAGGTTAAGTCAAGTTTGAACAACAATTGAGCTTTGCTCAACATTTGCTTAAACATGTTTAAACATGATTTAAATTTGATTTAAATAAGTTCTAAACATAGTTCAAATAAGGTCCGAACATCATCAAGGCTTAGTTCAAACAAAATTAAAACATAATTTGAACCTGATTTTAACATATAATATGATGCCTAAATGGGTCGGGTTCGGGTTGACCAGTTTATGCCCGGGTCAAGTCGGTTTCAACCTGAACCAGATATGTCGACCCGAATTGACACCCTAGGTTTTAAGGTATGAATAATATTCAAAACTTTTATAATAAGTGCATACCTTGTTTATTTTTTGAAGATAGGGTTCTTAGTTATAACCAATAACCATTTAAACTTAAATAACAAAAAATATAACATTACTAACCTAGAGATGCCATTGTGAAGCTTTCTCTTTTTTTTGACAAATATTTATTATTAATTTTTTTAATATATATATATATATATATATATATATATATATATATATATATATATATATATATATATATATAATTTGATTGCATATTAATAATTTTAATTAATAACTTTTTTTATCAAATCTAATTACAATAATTATATTATAATTAATATAAATAATATCCCAACTAATCATTAATTAATAATTTATAAAACTAATTAGATATTATAATTTTCATTTTATTAAGTTTAATCATAAATATTAAAATTTTTAAATTAATTACTAATTATTAAAATTTATTTAAATGTAAACTTACCGATCCAAATTCATAAAACCTTCGACGATGCAGCAATGAACAGTCGGACCATTGTCTTTCTCCCTCGACGAAAACAAAGTCTAGAAGTTGCGACGGAAGCTTGCTAGCGAAGGTAACCTCTTCCTTCTTCCTCCCTTCCCAATCATGATTCTGTTCCTAAATTCTGAATATTTGTCGAAGCAATTAATTTATGGATGTTCAATGAAAAACCTGTCTTCTTTGACATGAAAAATTTGTCTCCTTTGACGCTTTTTCCTTATTGTCAGATGAAAAATAAGTGTTCTTGTATGTAGGTTTGGCCTGTCTAGGTTTTCCTTTCCTCTTATCCGATGTTTGATTTCGCCGGCTGTTCGACTTCTTCTGCTTCGTTGAGGCAGAGTTTTGAACGAGTTAACGCGTTCTGTTTGGTCGGAAGTCTCGCCACCTTCGATGACGTTCTTCCTGTTGGGTCGGAAGTAACGAAGGGGCTTGCTCGTTGCGAAGGTAACCATCTTTCTCCCTTTCGAGCGCTTCTTTGTTTCTCCCTTTCGCACGCTTCTTTGTCCAGGTTCCATAAATCTGTCGAACACCAGGGTTTAATTAATCTGAGATTTGAGATATTTGATGGAAAAATATATACAGTAAAGAGGATATACATATGATTTTTATTAATTTAGAGAAAACATATGATAAAGTTTCAAGAAAAATGCTTTGAGGAGTTCTAGCATTAAAAGGGGTTAATAATGCTTTTATTCAAGTCATCAAGGATATGCATACAAGAGCCGTTATTTATGTTTAAACACAAGGTATTTTGACTAAATATTTTTTATTTCGGTTAGATTACATCAAGGATCAACTTTAAGCCCATATCTTTTTTGCTTTAGTCATGGATGTTCTTACTTGTCATTTTCAGGAGGATGTACCTTAGTGTATGTTTTTTGCTGATGATATTCTTCTTATTGAAAAGACTAGACAGGGTCTTGATGAAAAACTAAAATTTTGGAGGTCAAACTTAGAGTCTATTGTTTTTTATTTGAGTGGATCTAAAATTGAATATATGGAGTGTAATTTTATTTGTAATAGATCTGCTGAGAGGATTGGGATATTGGGTGATCAAGTAATTAAAAAGAGTGCTCATTTTAGATATCTCGAGTCTATTTTTCAAATTGATGGTGATATAGATGGGGATATTATTAATAGAATTCAAGTTGGATGGTTGAAGTGGATGAATGTATCAACCTTGTTGTGTGATAGAAAAGCACCCCTCAAATTTAAAGAAAAATCTAATAAGATGGTGGTGAGGCCTGCAATGCCTTATGACATAGAATGTTGGCCATCAGAAGAGAAGTATAAAATTAAGGTAAGTGTTACAAAGAAGCGGATGCTCAAATGAATGAGGGGCTTTACACTTGGAGGTAGGATGAGAAATAAGTATATACATGAACAGGTTTGAGTAGCTCCAATGACATATAAGATTAGAGTCACCTTAGATAGTTTGGTCACATAAAACGTCAGCCTTCTGATAATCTTGTTAGGAGAGTAGGTGTCTTAAATGCGGCTTATGATAAGAAAGGTAGAGGTATACCTAAAAGCACTTGGTTAAGAAATATTATAAATGAACTTTTTTATTAGATTTAAATGAGAATTCGACTCTTAATAAGACACAATGGAGGAAAAAAATTATTGTAGCCGACACTATGTAGTGGAAAAAATGCTTGTTCTTATTGTTATTGTTGTATGCTTATTTTGTGCATCATATTTTTGAATTTGCATTATTGAATCCTACAAGTTTAGATACCTTGCATCACAAGTCACAATACATTCTCGTGTGAAATGTTTTTTTTTTCATTAAAAATAGTAATCAATTATGACTCAACTATATTAATTTCACTAGTCAAACTTTAATTCGTAAGTGTTGAATGTGTACATGAAATTTTTTTTTTTTTAATTTTTTTATCTATATGCTCCTATTTTTATCATATTTATGATTTTTTTTGTTCATAGGTAAAACATTTTGTAGGTTATGCTTTTATTATTTGCATTTAAACACCATTTAAACCTTTGCATTGGTTGAAATTCTAATTTCATTGTTAATTGATGTCGACTTTATAATTTTAATGGTGGCTAAGATTTGTTTTTGTGTTCCAGGCCCCCACATATAGTTTTTCATGTGTGTGTGTTTATATATACATATACATATACATATGTATACATATATACATATGTATACATATATACATATGTATACATATATATTTATTTGTTTGTTTGAATGCTTGTTAGGTTATATCATTGTTATCAGTGTGTGTGTCCCTTTTTGTTTCATTGGACTTTTGTACGAAAATCATGTTTCATCGTTGGCTTGCTCAAGTGTTGAATTTTAAGAGTTCTGTTAATTTCAATGGTTATCTTTTTGAAATGTTCTTTAGTTTGCTCTTTGTGTACATTGACTGCTCATGCTCGCCCATTAGCTCCTCCTCTCCACCTCTCCTTTTACCACCTCTTCTTTTCACTTGTTTTTTTATTCACTTTTACATATGGTTTTAGATTGCTCACATTTTTTGGTCCTTTAATCATCATTATCATCATTCTTTACTAAATTTTTTGTATGGCAAATCTTTGAATCCTATTCATTTCAGATGAATATAAAATATAGTTCTCATATGAATTACATCTTGGTTTGTACCTTAGAGTTATAATTTTAAATTTATATGTTTCTTTAAAAGAATTATAAATTTATTCTTCCCTTATTGTGCATACCTATCTAATCCTTCTTCAGGTAATTAAATGGATCATGAGGTTTTGCTTGAAGATTTGATCGATAAGACTGTTGATACTATTTTTGTGGACTTTATGGCAAGGTATCTTTGTTTTCCCTGAGTTTTATGAATTATTTTGCAAATTTATTTTTTCCTTTCTTTGTTTTATGGAATAATTTTCCTATTCCACCTTTACATCATGCCCTTTAGTTTTTGACGATATAATTTATAGCATATTATAGTATAGTAATGATCTTAGAACCTAGAACTCAATTTATGATATTGGCCTTTGTGAAATAGACAACCCTCTCAAGTTAGCAATTCACACTAACACAAATAATTTATTTTCAAGCTTTCATCTTTTAAGTATAAATGTGTAAAATTGATTATTTCTTGTTAGATAACTATATTTTTGTTTTGAACAAACATCTCCAAGTTGGCTCTTACAAGGGACAAATGAAAACAAGATGTACTTGGCATGATAATTATGATTAAGAAAGGGTCATATATGCACAATACTAAAGAGAGGAAAAGTTACTAACATAGTAACATGCTTTCTTAAAATAGGGCTGAGAATGAGTCAAATTTTAAAGATTGCTTGAAAGTCGAAACGTCAATTACATCAAAGTGATATTGGATTTAAATCAACGTACCTACCGCGAGGATTGAAATCAACATGCCTACTACTAGTGTGGTGGATTATGGGCTCATTACGTAAGGGTGGAACATTACGAGAGGCTTTATGCTGTTACTTGATCATTTGAATATGAGGCCTTAATTTGAATTGAATTTGACTGCCCAGTTAAGGAATTTTGGAAATTAATTAAGGACTTGAATGAAATTTTAATATTTAAGTTCAAATTTTAGTTATTCAAGGAGTTACTGAAATATTTTATGAATGATTTAGGGTATGAAGAGATGTGGTGTAGGAGAGAGAAAGGAGGGTGATGGGCTTAGCTTCAAAAAAAATGTTTTCACTTAATTGTTCTATATAGTAAAGAGAGGATCTTGAATTTATTTCTCCATAGAATATGGGGAAGGAAGGTTGGAGTCTTAAAAAAATTGCATGAATCACTAAATTGTTTTTTGAAATGTGAGGAAGAACCCACATGTAGAGAGAGGTAGGGCATACGGGGAAGAGAGAAAGTGTAGGAGAAGAATTATTTGTTGGAAATTGCTGTAATCAAGAACAAATCTATAAGAAATTGATAAAATATTAGTGCAAAGTCAATAGACATTTTGATATGATGCTAACTTGTCATATGTTACTCAATGAAATAGTAAACTCTATAGGAAAGATCAAAAGAAATAGAATAATAATACTCAAACAGGGAATTCTCAAGCTGTTGGTGTTAATGCTCTTGTTCTCAATACATTGGGATGTGAAGGCTTTAAGAAAAATAATGAAAAAATTGAAGCTAATGTTGCAAGAATTGTTTACTCAATTTATTAGAATTTAAATATTAAAAAATTATAATAGAAGTACATATAAAAGACATTTTATATGAAAGAAAGAAAATCCTAATTAAGGATGAAAGCATTGTTTCATGATTTAACTTATTGTGATTAATCTATGAGAAATTCAACATTTCTAAACCAAAGTAGCTAAATAGTCAAAACATATTGATGTACTGCATCAATTTATAACTATTGGCATCTCATGATAAATTAGCTCCACCCTATTGTGGCCTTCAATTCTAGAAGCAATCTATTCGGTGGTTGGCCAACATCTTGATTTTTGCCTCTGTGTGGGGGGCGCTAGCATTTCTGGCCTTTTCACCCATCAACCTATCGCTTATGATGCCCTTGTCTCTTGGTTGGTCCATTATGCTCAACACTTTTGTAGGTGGTGCTAAAGCCCCTTGATGCAGGACATTGTCCAGCATTCCAGGATTGAGTAACTTGCTGTCCAGAGTTTTTTGGACATAGAGATGTGCTGTCCAAAAGTTTCTGCAGCCACCAACTACTGTCCCACCTGGTCGGAAGGTTCCTAAGTGCTGTCTCCTCACAGAACAGCCATCAAACATCGTCCAGATTCCAAAATTTTTTCCTTACAGCTTTGTTTCAAGTTTAATCTTGAAAAGGGTGGATTTTTTTCCTTCTCTCATTCCTTCATCGTTGATCCTTGTGGTTTTAATTGAATCATATAAATCATGCAACACTCCGCTAAAAGCTTAGTGTTTAGTAGGAAGTGTATGAGAGATCTTTCATAGCACTACTCTTATTGTTAGATTATGGATTTCTTGTTGAAAGCCATCTCGTATGTAACGTCAAGAGTAATTGATTATTATGTGGTTTTTTACTTTTCGCGAGTAACTTGGCCTAAGCTTGTGTTTACCGCTCTTTGATTTTATTTCATTGTTTGAATCATCATAAAGCTTTAATTAATTAGCTCTTACTCAATAAACGTGCAAAATCCTTATCTACATCATCTTTGTTATTTTTTCATGCATCATCTAGTATCAGAGCATGGCTAGCATGCATTACTTGTGCTAAAAGTCATCCTAGGAGCTTACCTAACCATTCTTATGTATTGTTGCATGCATATCATCATTTAACCTAGTTTAAATTGCTGTTATGCTTGCTGTCCACATCATTCTTGCACACATCTAGTGAATGTTAAGATAGTTTCTTAGTGTCTACGTATTGTCCCTTACACCTAATCTTCATTAGGTTTCACTTAGCGCTTCCCATGGACCCGATAGGACTTCAAAAGAAATTAGATGACCTAGTTTACCTAGTGGGCTCTATAACTAAAACCATGAAAGAGAAACATGTTGACTCTCCTCACTCTAGGTATGTGCCCCATTCGGTCAATCATGTTAGTCGGAAGATTACCCACTCAGCTTATTGTCCTAGTCCTGAGCCCAAGCCTCAACAATCTCACTTTGAGTCACATAACCGTCTACCCACCTTTGATGGTTCATCGAATCCTTACTACTTTAAGGAATGGGATAGACAGTTAGAAGACTATTTTGAATCACGTGATATTTCTGAGTCCCACCGGGTGAGCATTGCTAAGGCTCGCCTAAATAGTCATGCTCGTCAATTTTGGATGAGGGTAGAAGATCATAGAGAGTCTCATGGTGAATACCCTATTTCTGATTGGAAAGACATGAAATGATAACTTAATTTAAAATATCTCCCTCTTCCACCTCCACCTCCCCTTACCCCAACATCTAGTAATCTTCATCTGGAACCACCTTGCCTCTTTTGTTGGGATAAATCGTGGACATCACTGTGGTCAAGACCACCCATCCCTTAGTAGAATAAGGGTTGCTTCCCCACCCTGTAGGTCTTCGTCTTCTGTTGGATCAGTCCCATATGACTCTCCACTTGGGTTGACTCCTAGCCATCCCAGTCCCCCTTGTCTGAGCACGCATCATCTCTGCATGGTGGATCCCGATTTTCCTCACATCATGAGTGATTTTACCACCTTTCAATTTAATGTGAATTATGAGGCTACCCGACCTTTGGCCTCCCCAGTCTTTGACCTTGCAAGTGTAGTGTCAACCAAAAAATGCATTACAAAGAAAAAGTCCCTTGAACCTGAAACTGAGTGCATCCATTTCGTGAATGCTAATGATATCATTGATGACGAGGACTTCTTTGAGGATGAAACTGAAGTTATTGAATTAGACTCCCTGCATAACTTAAACCCTAATGTAGGAGATTTAGAACCTTTGAACATTGATACTTTAGCTCATCCTCATCTTAATCTCATCAAGGATATCCCGTTGGATAAAGTCTGCTTGGATGATATTAATTTGATCCCGAAAGAAATTGATCTGACCTTGAGCATATTGAAATTGAATTCGGAAGATAGTAATCTGAATCTGAATTATTCTGAGTCTAATTTGGAAAATGAGCATCCTCTTGTTTTATTGGAGTCTATTGTAGGAGTTTTTCTTGATCGGACTTATCTCACAATTCCTCGTACTGACTTTAATGTTAGAGAGAGTATTAGCCCATACTTTCATGTCACCTCTCTAACTGTTGTGCCCACATCTGTTCTGGACACTCTACCCCATCTTTTGAGTCTCATACCTGCTGGTGACTCCTTGGGCTATCCCATTATGGTTGTGAGTCAGGACCCATCGTCTGATCATGTTCATGATTCCTCTGTTATGTCCTACATATTCTTGTCCTTACCTGTTAAGGACCAACTCTCTCCTAGTTGGATAATTTTACTAGATTACCTTGTTGCCCCTAGGAGACTATCTATGACCCTAGTTGAAACTCCATATGAAAATATTCTTTTTGCTAAGGACGTCTTCATTGCTTCTCCTACACCCGTTCCCTTAAACATGAAAACCTTATGTCCTCTCATTTTGTGCTGATCCATCTTTATTCATATTTATGTGCGTTTGTGAGCAGTATGTGTGTGTGTCGATTTTCGTCCAAAATTTTCGTCCGTTTAAAACTTTGTGTGAGTCCACAATCCATGTCAATAATCATACACACCGAGTCTCTTGCATTCTCATTTGCATGACTTACATAAGGAAACTGCACGCAAATTGGAGCAGAGCAACATTAATTATAAGCTTCTTGTTGATTTTAAACAAAGATTTAAAACCTTAGAGGTTGGTGACTCAGTGATGGTGTAGATTTGTCCGGAACGGTTCCCACTAGGAACTGTTAAGAAGTTACATGCCAAAAGTGTGGGGCCATTCAAAATAATCAAGAGAATCAACGACAATGCTTACGGGGTGGATCTTCCTGCAAAATTCGACATTAATCCCTCCTTTAACATAGAAGATCTGGTTGCCTATGAGGATCTGGAGTGTAACCCGCCAAATCCACTTCAATTTGAGCCTCGTGTGACTCTACCTTGTGAGAACCCAAGCTTATCTCCACTACCAAATGTTTCTAAAATACCTATAGCGGAGAAGGTTGGCATGATTTTAAGTGATGATATTATTTCTGCAAAAGAGGATGGTCGAAGAAGGTATTTGATTAGGTGGAGAGATAAATCAGAGTCAGAGGATACATGGTCAGAGCGCGAGGAGCTACAATGGAACGACCCAGATGCACGAGAGTTCTTAAGACACCCACTCGACGGAGTCAAGTTTTCTTCACCCAGGGAGAATGATGAGGACATCAGAGATCTACGACTACGATCGTGCCTAACTATTTTGATCTATTTTATGTATTTGATTTATTATTGTTCTTTTCCCTTTCTACCCACACTTGAGGGCTTTGTCTTATGTATGCCCTAGGGGCAATAGTGTCTTTGTTATTTTCCTTCATGTATTTGGCTATTTAAAGCCTCCTATTCTTCTTGGAGAGTTAATGAATGAATATTATGAATGAATATTATTATTTTCCTTCATGTGTGCTTTAAGAGAGTTTGAGAGTTCTTGGAGAGAGCTTTGGAGAAATCCCTAGGGAGGAAAAACGGATCACCCACCAACCTTGGAGACGGCCGGGTTTGTGGTTTGTTTTATCGTTCTTGCCTTTCAATTTCTCTTCCTCCTAGTCATCGGATCTCCTAATCCCCCACCTTGCCACCGGCCAACGGCTTCCACCACCACACCTCAAGCCACCATTGTCCTTCCCCCACTACACTCGCCGGCCTTAACCCCTCTTCCTTTCTCGGCCAAAATCCCACCGCCACCATGACCCTACCGTCAACCCACCACCCAAGCCCTCACCCGCCAGCCCTACTTGCCCCTCCTTTTCCTTCAAACCTCTTCTAAGGAAAGGATTGAAGACTTGCCTAATTTAGATCATCTTAAATTTGGAAAGATTTCAATTTTCAAATTGAAATAAATTTGAATTTGAATTTTTTCTTGAAATAAGATTAATCTAATTTGGACACTTTTCAAATCTCTTTAAATCTGAATTTAATTGGAGATTCCCTTTAATTCTCTTCCCTTAATTAATATCTTATGTTTGGAAATAGATTTAAAGCTCAATTAATTTTCTCTCATGCATGGCCGACCCCCTTCTATCTAATTAATTCAATCAATTAATTAGATACTTACCCATAATCCTCTTTCCTAATTAAATATGCCTAAGTTTGAAAAGCCGTTAATTAGTAATCAATCAAAATCTGAGATTGATTATTTAATTGGTTAATTCCCCCCCACATACATTGCATCTAAACACCCCATCCTCCCCTCTCTCCTATCTAATTAATGCCTCAATTAAGTCTCTAATCCCCTTGATTTGTTTCCAAATTGGAAACCGAATTCTTTGAAACTTTCAATCCCTTCTCCCTCCAATTTAATTTGGGGATCTAAGTAACTTACTACCTAAGCAAGCAAATCCAACCCAAGGATATTCTTGCTGTTGTTCACGAATCCCCCCCTACAATTTTCCTTAATTCACTGCACCCAAAGACCGGGAAGTCTAAAATTTTCCCCTCCAAGATACTGTTCAGATTTATGGGCAAGTCCTGTGATCTGCCCAAGGATTCCAAGCCATACACACTGCTGTCCATGCTATTATAGTTGCTGTCCAGCATTCCAGGATTGAGTAACTTGCTGTTCAGAATTTTTTGGACATAGAGATGTGCTGTCGAAAAGTCCCTGCATCATTTGGTGGGACAGCAGTTGGTGGCTGCATCATCTGGTGGGACAGTAGTTGGTGGCTGCATGAACTTTTGGACAGCACATCTCTATGTCAAAAAAATTCTAGACAACAAGTTACTCAATCTTGGAATGCTAGACAACAACTATAATAGCATGGACAGCGGCGTGTATGGCTTGGAATCCTCGGGCAGATCACAGGATTTGCCAGAAATCTGAACAGTATCTTGGAGGGGAAAATTTCAGACTTCCCGGTCTCTGGGTGCAGTGAATTAAGGAAAATTGTAGGGGGGAATTCGTGAACAGCAGCAGGAATATCCTTGGGTTGGATTTGCTTGCTTAGGTGGCAAGTTACTTAGTTCCCCAAATTAAATTGGAGGGAGAAGGGATTGAAAGTTTCCAAGAATTCGGTTTCTAATTTGGAAACAAATCAAGGGATTGGAGGCTTAATTGGGGCATTAATTAGATAGGAGAGAGAGGGGGGATGGGGTGTCTAGATGCAATTCCTGTGGGGGGGGGGGAATTAACCAATTAAATAATCAATCTTAGATTTGATTGATTACTAATTAGTGACTTTCCAAACTTAGGCATCTTTAATTAGGAAAGAGGATAAAATTAACCAATTAAATAATCTATCTTAGATTTTAATTGATTACTAATTAGTGACTTTTCAAACTTAGGCATTTTTAATTAGGAAAGAGGATTATATGCAAATATCTAATTAATTGATTGAATTAATTAGATAGAAGGGGGCCGACCATGTATGAGGGAAAATTGATTGAGCTTTAAATCTCTTTCCAAACATAGGATATTAATTAAGGGAAGAGAATTAAAGGGAATCTCCAATTAAATTCAGATTTAAAGAGATTTGGAAATTGTCCAAATTAGATTAATCTTATTTCAAGAAAGAATTCAAATTCAAATTTATTTGAATTTGAAAATTGAAATCTTTCCAAATTTAAGATGATCTAAATTAGGCAAGTCTTCAATCCTTTTCTTAGAGGAGATTTGAAGGAAAAGGAGGGGCAAGTAGGGTCGGTGGGTGTGAGGGCTTGGGTGGTGGGTTGCCGGTAGGGTTATGGTGGCTGTGGGATTTTGGCCGAGAAAGGAAGAGTGGTTAAGGCCGGCGGGTGTAGTGGGGGAAGGATGATGGTGGCTTGAGGTGGTGGTGGTGGAAGCCGTTGGGCGGTGGCAAGGTGGGGGGCTAGGAGATCCGATGACTAGGAGGAAGAGAAATTGAAAGGCAAGAACGATAAAACAAACCACGAACCCGACCGTCTCCAAGGTTGGTCGGTGATTTGTTTTCCCTCCCTAGGGATTTCTCCAAAGCTCACTCAAAAAACTCTCAAACTCTCTCAAAGCACACAAGTGTAAGAAATTTTTCATAATATTCATTCATTAACTCTCCAAGAAGATGAGGGAGGCTTTAAATAGCCAAATACATGAAGGGAAATAACAAAGACACGATTTCCCATAGGGCATACATAAGACAAAGTCCTCAAGTGAGGGTAGAAAGGAAAAGAACAATAACAAATCAAATACATAAAATAGATCAAAATAAATAGACACGATCATAGTCGTAGATCTTTGATGTCCTCATCACCACTCTTGCCTTACGCTTATGGATAAGGCTTCTAATAACTTCTTGTCATTCTTAAGACAATTGTTTGATGCCTTCTCTATGTAAGGTTTCAACCTTCTCACTTTTCTTTTTTGAGAATTACTTCTCCACCCTTTAGATGACCGTGTCACTCTTCTTCATTCATAATCTATGCCACTTGTATTCTCATCTTTTTTGTGTAGCATGTATCGACATGCCCTCACTAAGATCCAAACTCATTTTTTTTCTTCTCTCAAATTGCTTGCTATTAGGGTTTTAGTTGAACCCCTAAGTTGGTCTTTGTCACATCTAGTCGGTTCGACGATTCCTTAATTCGTGGAGGCTCCTTTTAGACCTTCATAAATTATGCATGTTGTTGCTCAACCTACCTGTTCCTTTAAGAAGGTTATTGCTGAGTTGAATGATTTTGGATTGCATTCCTCTTCATCGGACCACTTCCTTTTATTTTCTCATTAAGGTTCAGCTTCACTTCAACTTAAAGCAATCATTCACGTATCAAGGCAAACCTGCGCTCATTTCCATTGAAGATGAGATATGTACGCATGTCAGGCCATTTTCTTTTTCTGTTGTTCATAAATTCTCTTTGAGTTGCCCCAATTTGGAGTTTAATCACAAATTCTTGTTAGCTTTATAGTGTTTCTTGACTATTGCTTTGGACTCATCGACCCTCTTCATGCTAAAATTTTCTCCCCATTTTTATTCTTCTGAGGAGCCACTTATCACTCATATATTGGATTACATTCCCTCAGATTCATTGCATTATTTCAATCAATTCATTATATTCTCCATGTGTTATATTTTTGGTAAACCTTTATAAGTGAATGCTAATACTTTTGGTCATTCTAGGAATTTTTTGGTTAAGAGTTTTAATTGAATTGGATAAGTGTTGATTGGCTTCTCATCTCGTGGATACTGGCAGAATGCTGGATTTTAATGCATCCCATCATATTCATCTTCAAATTTTTTTAACATAATAACTCTAAATGTTTTAAGGCCTATCAAGATATTAGAAAATTTAACTATTAGGCATGATACATATAATCTAATTTTTGAAACTAATCTTCTTCCACTATGGTTGTTACTCCTCCATCAAATCATATTTACACTTAAAACATATAAGTAATTTTAAACTCTCCTTTGGAATTAGATTGTGTTCCATCCTCGCTGGTATCACAGAGTTGATCACTATATCATCTACAAGCAATATCATTGATTCTTATTTTCCTGATCTTAAAACATCTTAGCTCCCTCCCATTTTTAAAGACATTGATGACCACAATTCTTAGTTGTCTTATAATTCATATGAACACATTTAGGATGCTGATACTTTGGTGGATAGGTGGTTTCAAAATTTATTTATTAAATGGGAGTGGAATACAAAAAATCTATTGTTACTCCCTTGATTATGATGGTAGTGAGACCTGCAATGCTTTTTGGTGCATAATGTTGGCCATTAAAAGAGAATCATAACATTAAGTTAAGTGTTGCAGAGATGAGGATGCTTAGGTGGATAAGTGGCTTTATTCTTAGAGACATGATACAAAATGAGCATATATGTGAGAAGGTTGGAGTATCTCCAATGGAAGATAAGATTAGAGAGAGTCGTCTTAGTTGGTTTGGTCACATAAAATGGTGGCCTTTCGATGATCCGGTTAGGAAAGTAGATGTATTAGATTTGACTTATGTTATGAAAGGTAGAGGTAGATCTGAAAAGACTTGGTTAGAAAATATTAGAAATGATATTTCTTTATTAGATTTAGATAAGAACGAATTTGACTCTTAACAAGACACAATGAAAAAAAAAATAGATTCATTTAGCCGACCCCACATTGTGGGATAAAGTCTTGTTGTTGTTATTGTTAGTCCCTTGATTCTCATTGCTTCAAACAAGATGTTCCAAATGAGTGCTTTTTTGTAGTTTTCATGATTCAAAGAATTTTCATTATTGGTCATGTCATGTTTATCATGTCTTTATATTTTTTCCCGCATATAATTCTTCTTAATTGTCATTGTTGTACTTGATCATTTTCTAGTTATGATGTTGTGCTTTAAGAAAGTTTTCTTGCCACTAGCTAAGCTGTAATCATAACGATGAGGAGAATAGGAGAGAGATTGTAATAGGAACATATAGATCCTCATTTATTAGCCTATGAAATTACCTCAATTCTTCCTTTCGTCATGTACTCCCTCCCCAAAAACTTCATCACTCGTGTGAGTGTTGTACCTCAGGTAAAATCTTGAATAGCTTGAGAGCCTAACCTTTCCTTTAGTTTCCTTTCTTACTGGCAGAATATGCAAAGATACACTAAATTGGCATGATCATTCATGATGAAGGGCCGTCTTGTTTTCTTGGCAAGATGAAGGGTCAGGATGTCCCCGTAATAAGTTTTCAGATCTTTTTATCGGTAAAATAGATGTTTCTTTTGCCTTCACATATTTATACAAGAGAATAAGAACGAGAACATCTATGTTTGCAAATGAGCATGCAAATGTGTAAGTTTTGCATGCATTAATGTCTCAGAACATGGATATAGATACATACGTATTTAGGAATATACCTATGACTGTTGTATATATGAAGAACATAGACTATTGGAGCAAAAGTACAATACAACAGTGCACACACTAGGGGTGCATGAACCTGTGCAGAAAGACTAAACCATGAACAAAGATTGACTGACACATATGCATGCAAACAAATTGACATCCAAATTTAAATTTATCCATGAAAGAAATTTTAATGCATGAAGGAATCCATGAGTGTATATGCACATTCAAATTACTTTAATCCATTGGTTGATTTGCAGAAAGAAGAACACGCTTGTGCATACTGTGCTTTCTTTGTTTCAATTTTCACAATTGTAATTACTTGCTCATAAAATAAAATTTGTTTCTAGTAGAACTTGTGCAAGTGATGGAAGCAATTAATATTCCTTGCAATTAGTTGTCCATGGTTGATTTTGCATCCATTTTTGAGAGAGGGAAAAAAAAAAAAAAAAAACTTGTATATACTTCTATGTGCTTCTTTGCTAAATGATTTCTAATTATTTTTGCTTTCCAGATGTGCAAAGTTTGAAGAACTTGCTGATGCAGGGGAAGGGTTCCTTAGAGGATTCTATCGAGAACAAGGTGAGTATTGGATCATTATAAGTTTTCTTTGTGCGATTTTGTAAACGTGTAGGTCAAGGAATACCAAAAATATGTTGAATGTGCTTATAATGGAATCAGATGCTCTTTGTTGTTCAAAATTTTTATAAGCATTGATGATTTAGGATATACATTTTTATGTAAAGAAGCATATGAACTTATAAGGAATCTAATTGGGAATATTAAGTGCAATATTTCTCTCTCCTCGAAGTTGCTTGGGGCACATACATATTTTGAAAATTCAAAATTTTCATAAATCTACAAAAGGGCTTGGTTGTGAAGCATCAAACTAATGATTAATTTACTAATGTTGTGAAATATTTGCTCATGCATATCAATTGACGGTTCATTTCTTTTATATACACCTATATGTTACAGAGCACATGTGGAACTTATTTAAATTAATGACTTTTCGTAACAAATGAAATTTAATGTTTTTTCCTCATCTTAAGTTTTTGTTTATTGATGGATGGCTTTTTGTTTTCACAAGGCCTAGCACTTCATTATATATTATTGTTGTAAAATTGAAGATACCTTCAATCAAGGTTCCTTTATTTTTGTGCTGTTTTTTCATGGTGCATTACTTTCAACTGTGCAAGATAACATTGATTATCTTACTGTCACGATTATACAAATAATCTTTAAAAGCTTGTCTCATTTTTGTTTATTTGAATAGAGATATGCAGGAGGCCTCCACTTTACAAAACATCAAGTGTGGTTGATGAAGTTATCAATTCTAATTACACTGACAAACTGGCGGAATATGTTGAAGCTGGTTTTAACAAACATGAAAATGTTGTTAAAAATGTTAGTAAATGTAAGCAACTGTTTCATCAGATTATATTAACTAAAAATTGATAGGACTGTCGTAAAGAGAAAATCATGTAAGGGACTGTAGCTGGACCAATAGCCATATTGTTATTTATTATATTTCTTTTGATTTCAATGCAGAGCGTTCTAATTTGTTTCATCTCATATTTTTCTTGGATATGTTATCAAAGTGAATTCTTGCAAACTAAGGCTTGAAGACTATTTAATCAAAGGTGACCTCTCTCAAGTTGTCTATGACATTCAGAAGCTCATTCAATGGTTTATCACTTTCTGCTTTTTAACTGACATTTAGCTGTAACCTGGTAAACTTCATACTTAATTTATCAACTTTATGATGCAATGTTTTTGGTAAAAGTAATTCAATATTTTTTGTTGATGTGATATTTTGTTATTTTGTTTATGGAGAGATTTATATCTCACGAAAGAAGTAAAAGAAATTAGGGATATTTTCTTGCTGTCAACTATATGGAACATATGCCAAGAGAGGAATAATAAATATTTTTCAACAAAATTTGGGAGGAAAAGTTTTCCGGTATAACATGGTACCCCAATCTTACTTTTGTGAAATTTTAGTCATAGTAAAAAGACTAGATAATATCAAGAAGAGGCATGATAATAATCTCCTAGGCAGTGTTTTAGCATTATCAAGTGTTATGATCTTGCTTATTCCCTTTTTTGTTATAGCAGCCTATTTGCTTTCTTTTTATGGTCTCGTAACTATGTAATTGTTTTTTATTTCTATTTAATAAGAAGGATCTCCAAGACTTTTTAAGTAAAAAGAATTACTACAAAGAAATAGGAATAAAAAGTACTGTCATTATAGATACAGTTTACTGTTAATCAAACAAAAGTTGTTCATATTTAAACTCTGCAAGCATCATTGTAGCTGTTTGACAAGCTCAGATGACACAAAAGTCTTTAATGTGTTATTTCATTAAAGATATTTCTATCATTTTCATGATTGTTTTCTCTTTTATTATTCCTACTATTTTTTGTTTGTTTTATGGATCCTCATTTTCCGAACACTGCCATTGCCAGGTCCCAAGTCCTGGATGAGAAAAGTGGAGGGTTGCGTTAGGTAGTCGACAGCCAGCGTAAAACTTGTCGAACAAAAATGACATGAATCCTTCCCCACGTAGTGGGATAAAGGCTTGATGTTGTTGTTGTTGTTGTTGTTGTTGTTTATGGATCCTCATTTTCCATTATTTTTTGCTGAGCACTACATCTTGTGTTAAATTAATCTGTGCAAATTTTCTTATGCTTTTCCTATCAATTTTACTTTTGATCTACTAATTTGTTCTTGCTAATGCTTTGTCTTATTTTGTTAACCATCTTATTATTACATTTTCTATCATTTCTTGTAGTTGTTCAAACCAACTAGTTTTTTTTTCATTCCTTATTTTTAGTGATGTTTCTCTCATTACCATATAATATAATCATTCTTTAACCTATTTTTGTTATAAATCTATTGTAATCTTTATATTTTTTTCATGCTCAGCTTACCTAATAGTGACTTGGAATACATATGTCCAAAAGCTTTACTACACTTTATTTTTTTTAAAGCCTCTCTAACTTCGGTTTTACTAATACACCTATAAAAATTAAAATCTCTATTTTCATTTAGGGTGCTAAGATATCTACAATTAATCATTTTCTCACAATCTTCATTGAAAATCTTATTAGAATATTTTGTCAACTTTTGTTGAATATATTCTTTTAATAAAAACACATTTTTATCTTCATCCTTAATACACTTCATTTGAACCAAATCCTTACTTCTCATATCTCTTTATTTGACTAACTTATATATATCTCTTTCACCATCCTTAATATCTAATCTATTACATAAATCATCATAAATTCTTTGCATCGTAAATTGCTTTCTTAGACTCCTTATGGGCCTCTTTATATTTTTCCTAATTTTTAGAGTTTTTATATTTAAATCAATTTTATAATAAATTTTCTTATTTTTTGATATTTTCTAATACATTTTGATTCCACCACTAACTATTTTTACTATGATGAGCTTTTCCTTTAGATACTCCAAGTATATCCCTTGTAACATTCTTAATATCACTAGTTACTTTTCCCACATAACATTAGCTTCCATATACACAAGCAAATTCTTAAAATATTGAATCTTACTCTAAAAAATATTTTTGTTAGTGTTCTTTAAATGCTCCATCTAATCTTAGAATAACATTTTGCTTTATTTTTCATATTATGCCCCTTCATCTTAAAGTCTAAAATTAATAAGCGATGCTGGGTACATAAATTTTTACTTGAAATAACTTTATAATCTTTGCATTGAACAATCAATTTTTCGTATAAGAAAATAATCAATTTGAGTTTTACTATTTTCATTTTATAAGTGATGAGATGATCATCTCTTTTCTTAAATAAGATATTAGCAATTATAAAATCATAAATTAGAGCAAAATCTAATATGGTCTTACCACTTTCATTAGTTGCTCCAAATCTATAGCTACCATAAATGCTTTGAAATCCTCAATCTTTCTTCCGATATGTCCATTTAAATCTTCTCCAATAAAAACTCTTTTTTTAAGAGGTATATTTTATATTAATTCTTTTAAGTCATTACATAATTTTAATTTTAAGCACATCTAAACCTATTTGAGGAATATAAACACTTATAATATTAATAATCTTAATATCAACAACAATTTTTAAAATATAATTTTATTTCCAATTCTATTAATTTTACAATATTATCCTTCAAACTCTTATATATAATCACACATACACCATGTCTAGCACCACTCTTACCTAAATACCATAGTTTATGTCATAAATTATTAATCTCCTTCGACTCCTCTTAATGAGGATATCCGACAGTGAAGAGTTTACTAGAGAAGAGGCTCCATCTATGGCCATGATTACATCACTTTATTTTTGAGCTATTATTTATATTTGATTTATTATTGTATCTTTTTTTGATTTTACCCTCACTTGATGGAGAATGTTCATGTGATCCCAAGGGACACTTTTTCCTTTTGGATTTACTATTATATTTTGACTATTTAACTACAGTATTTTGGCTATTTGGAGGCAAAGGGTGTATGTTCATGTGACCCCAAGGGGCACTTTTCTCTACAATACTATTATAGAGAATATTATCATGCCTTTGGTGGTTATGTTCTTCACCGTCATTCATTAAACACTCCTTAATCTTATTATGATGTATCTCATCACTTTATTGCCTCTATATGTTGTTTGGGTATTCTACAATAACTTATGATTCTCTCTTTCTTTTACTTTACCCTCACAAATTTATTTTTCATCGTTTTTGACGTCTTATGATTATGGTTATGTCGATCAATTCTCTCCTCGTCATCATGATTGTTATCATATTACATTTAACTATCACAATCATGGTTCTTGGTGTCCCATCCAACCACTTCTTCCTACAATGAAATCAGGGGCGGAACCAGGTTCAATTTTGAGGGGGGGGGGGGGGCTATGTCTATATGTTACGATTTTTTTTTTAAAAATTAAACAAGAAAAATAATGAAAATAAAATTGTAATTAAACTGTCATGAAAAGCATGAAAGAGAATATTAGAACTAAATGTGAAGAAATATATAGATATTTTAGGACAAGTTAGAACAAAAGAGTTTTTTAGGGGGGGGGGGCAAAACAAAATTTTAGGAGGGGCAAAATTTTTTTTACTCTCTTATTTTTTTTTTTACTCTTATAATTTTTTTTTTTTTGAGGGGGGGGGGGGGGGGGGGGGAACCAAGTGGTTCCGCCACTGAATGAAATCCAAATTTCACACATTAAATTCATAGTTTCATAGGTTCTCTCATAGGCTCATTAGTTGGAAGAAATAATTCCAAAGGATTACTCAAAGGTTCCTCATTTTGAAGAAATAGTCCCAAGGATCCCCCAATGTAGGAATTGTTTTGGAACAATTTCACTTGATTTCATTAGTTGAATTATGTGCTAAGGGCTACTATATACAAGCAAATAACTACCTTGAAATTATTTTAATAAGTTCAAATTAAATAAGGCCACATATACAATCACATATCTTTGCTAAATACCAAACATTTGAGGTGCTTGATGGGATTATTGACCAATTAGAGGATATATCTTTCGGATGGGGCAAACATGGCACATGCAAGACAAGTCCAAATATTGCTCAAATGTGTCACTTACTTTTGCCAATCTTCCCTCAAGTGGCCTTCAATGGAGCATAGGCTAAGCCCCATGTTGCCATGATGTAGCTTTAATATAACCAATTCCTCGTAGAGATGCACCTGATTTCATAACCTCACCAAAGAAAATTATTGAGGTCATTGAGAGCCTTTTAAATTGCTCAGATTGATAGTTGAGAAATTTCATTAATGTAGATGTACTTATGATTGTTTTTCACCTCTGTACTTTATCTATTTGATCAAATTACAAAATATTGTTTTAATTTTGTCCCTTCCGGCACACTCCCTATCAAGTGTCATTAGATCAAGAAATCAACAATGCATGTTGTAGTTCAAATCGTTTTTGTTGATTTCCTCTATTATTGAGCAAACTTATAGTTGGTGTTGATCATGGAATAAGGTTTTGGTTTGGAATACTCCATTGAGTGAGATACTTTTCAATATGGGGTGGAACAATGATTGATGTCTATAACCTCCACAATAAGGAGATTTACTAGTGCTATTGATGATATTGAGTTTAGTCCCATATTTAGTTTTGTAAATAGATATTAATGGAGTAATATATATTACTTGTTTGTATCTCTCATAAGCTTATTCTTTTAGGTTAAGTTGCTTTTTAGCCATTATTTTATTGGGCTTAATTGGTCTCCCATATCAAGGATTTATTATGAACAAAATGGCTTAAGTTAGATTAGGTACACGGTCTGTAAAATTCATTTTCTGCCTCAGCTTGTCTATAGGTGATAGCCAACTACTTGGTTTTCCTATCATAATGCAATGTTCAATTATCTGGTGTGGTACTAAACCTAATACTCTCATGCACCTGATTACAATTTCGATTGTCCAAAACCCCTAAATATTTTAATTATATATATTCGTGGCTTTGTTTTTTTCTTTGCTATTATGACATTTTTTCATTTTACTTAATGGGGAATAATCAAGTTGATTTGCTGGATTATTTAATTTAGATACCGCATTGACTGTTGAATTTATTTATTTTCGATATCTTGTATGTCAAAGACTCTACAATATTTAGTGCGATAACAAAACATATTTCTATTTAAGTTGGTAAATGGGCTAACTAGTTCTTTGAGCTATCCAATTATTCCTATTATTTCAATGAATAAACATTTTCCTATATTCATGCAGTCTCTACATCTACAACTATTTATTTTTGTCATCTCTATAAGGTGTTAAGTGCACTTTCCTACTTAATGCATGAATTGAGTTTGGAATTTCATTTTACCTAGTATTCATTGCATCTCCTGCTCTGATAACTCTATAATTGGATGTTGAATTACAGCTTTCTCTTGCTTTTCATTTCAGCAAAAGTTCTTCTTGATGAACTTGAAAGCCTTAAGCACAATGCAATTGATATAATAAAGCATGCTATTGATGAACATTCTTCAGATTGTGTATTTAACTTCCTTGAAGATACAAAAACACAACAAGCACATTCGGTTCGAGAGGTACAGCTAATAAATACTGGTTTGTTGTTGATCATCATGCTTGATTGATTGAAACTCTAAGATCACTTCCTAGCGAAGTGACCTATAACAAATGACACTTGAAAAGCTAAGTGACCTATTGACTTTCAAATGTGATGTTGCTTCAGTTTCTCCCCACGAAAAAGAGTTTGTCTATATGGTTTTTAAGCAAAAATTCATGTAACATGTACCTTTTTGTCATTATTTATCTTGACTAATTAATGACATCATGTATTTTTGGTTACTTTTAATTTTTTTTGGTCTAATGTTTTGATAAAAGGAGCATTTTCTCAGAATTTTATCAGATGAATGCTAAGAGATTTGTTAGTCTACCCAAATAATATATATATGATGAAATCACACAAGCTTAACTTGTTACTTGTTAGATCAAAGAGCCTAAATGAAGAACTCTTTGTATCTTCTAGAACTAGTTTTTTTCCTCATTTATCTTCTTTTCTTATCAAGAAAATGTTTATAGATATGGCAAATAGTTTTGAATGTATAATTGCTTTCCTTTTTCCACTAATGAAATATAATAATTTATCCAAATAGTGAAGAAGTTATCCTAATTTTAATGGGCTGCCTAATTAAATTTAAATGATGTTTAACTAAATTGATATTTCAATTAAATTTTGTTTCCGAGATTCTCCCATATAGCTCATTAATCTTGATTTCATTCATACCTATTATGATATGAATATATTGTCTTTATTAAAACTGAAAGTAGGGATAGGAGAAAAAAAAAATGAATTAGTGTTAAGTCTTCTAAAATCGAGTATTATCTTCCATGTATTAGCTTGTAATGTTCCATTCTATGTGAGCATCATGTGGCATATATCTTTATGTATGGACTACTTTTTGTTCTTTCAGGATCTCTATTTATAAAATAAATCATTATATCGTTGTTCTCTAAATGTTATGCATACAATGAAAAAAAGACAATTTTATATAATTGGAGTTTTAAATATCACAGGGTCTCTTAATCGCACATTTATGAAATAAAATTTAATCTCATTTGTTGAACATGTTTCTTTTATATGACAATGCTTAGTCAAGTGATCTGCAATCAACATAGTGTTGATATATTTAATTTTCACCTTCTTTGCTTTAATGTTTTCTCTAATTGCGAAATGGTTTATGTCAATATATTTACTTTGATTTCTTTTATTGTTCGTAGCCATAAATACTATAACAAATTTAACACAATATAACCTATACAACCTAGAGATAGAATCAATAACTATAAGCTTTGAAATAGAACTTATAAGCCAAATAGTATATGACGTTGTTTAAAACATGTTACAAACCTTGTTTCTATAATTGAATTGAGAATCAATGAGTTAAGGCAACCTATACATAATTTGAATATCTAATAATTCCAAGATTATCACATTTCTTATAGATAAGCATGTTGTCTTTTGTCCCTTAAAGATGCCTTATAATTCTCTTTGCGGCCTTCTGAAGTTCCAAATGATTTTTTATTTGGTTAATATAGGTTTCTTATATGCTTTGGGATCTGTCTTTTTGGATTTTTATGCCAATAGCGTAAGAGACTTCACTCATGCTTTTGATATCAAAATTTGTTTGAGATTGTTTCACATCATGGATCAAATCAAAATAAATTGAAGTAGGCAAAATATCATCCACAATCCACCTATAGGTTTAAGAAAATTATTTTATTCCCACTAATCTTATAGTATATGCAATGATCCATCAGAAACTCCATGAAACAAAATGAAATGTAACGTTACGAAACTATAAATACTATTGGTGGGAGACTTGGTTTATCTTATACATACAACAACAACACGACAATATCAAGTCTTTATCCCAGTACGTAGGGTTGGCAACATGAATCCTTTTTCTCCATTGTCCTGTTAAGAGTTAAATTCTCATTTAAATCAAATAAAGAAAATGTCATTTCTAATATTTTCAAATCAAATCTTTTTAGGATTACCTCTGCCTTTATTAACATAGGTCAAATTTAATACATCTACTCTCCTAACAGAGTCATCAGAAGGTCGCAGTTTTACATAGATCTCTTAAATTTCTAAACAAGTTAATTATTTTCACTTTGGATGAATACTTTTGGTTGTTTCATATAAAGCCTCTCTTCATCTAAATCTCCATTCATAAAGATCGTTTTCACATTCATTTGATGTAACTTCATAACCAAAATGACCTGTTCATGCCATGACTTTAAAGAGTCCTCTTCTTAAAGGTCGGAGAGAATATATCATTATAATCAATCTCCACTTGTTGGGTGATTCGCTTAGCAATAAGTCTCGCTTGATGTCATTTAATGTTATTTGAAAGTTCTCTTTTAGTTTTGAAGACCTATTTATTCACAATAGCCTTTGTTACTTGAGGTTATTAAAAAAAAAAAAAAACTTGAGGTAGTTCAACAAGATCCCAAATTTAATAACTAGCCATTGAATTTTTCTCTTTTTTCATTGCAATATACCTTAATATGATTTTACTTTAACTCCAAAGTTATGAAAATGTGACGGGAGTATCCTCAACATCAATTTAGATGTCTGATTCTTATAGATATACTTTATATTCAAAAGAAATACCAAGTTTCTTATTTTGATAGAATTGAGGGTCAAATCAACACATTGTTGTTGAAGGTGTTGAACTGTTGATCAACTGAATTTTCATCATTGAGTTTGGTAGTTCTCGGTATTTTTTTATTTAATAAATTTTTTTTTTGTAGTTATTGCATATTATTTTAAATTGAAATATTTGATAAGCAAAATGATTCAATATACTCGACCCTGATAGATCTGCCGTATGCCCTTGCATATATATTTATATGCTTAGTTTACTATCTGAAAAATAAAAATAATCTACATTCCAGTTCTATTATGACATTAGTCTTATTGAACTTTAAAGTTTTACTTATTAATTATTTCCTTTGATTGCATATTGATTTTTTCACTCTACAGGAGTACTTGCATCTTATTTGTCCACTTTATCTTACCTACGCTTCTAGCTTCTTAAATACTCAATGGATTGATTCATATCAAAACCATAATTATATCCATGAAAGGATTTTTTTTTTTAAATACGTGTAATGGAAGATATCCTTTTTAGGATTTATTATTATTGGAATGCAAATGAAATCCTGCGTATTTCAATGTTTGCACCAAAAAAAATATGAGGAAATCTGTAGCTATAAATTATTTATTTATAAATTTTTGTAACTTTTTCTCTTCATGCCTATCTAGGATGCACAAGAATCTTTGCTTCTTGATGGGTCAATGTCCCGTTCAACCTTAATGACTGTCATCTACGGCATGTTGAAGCTTGAATTTACGATGCAGGTATAGCAAGCTGTTTTTTTAATATTTTTCAAATGTTATATAGTTGTAATTGTCGAAAGATCCATAAATGCATATAAGTTAGAACAATGGATAATATATTTAGAATATAAATATCCTTGAATTAATAGAATAAATGTGAATATATATTATAAAGTTTAATGAGTATGATGTTAATACTTTTTATTCAATATTATTCCAGAAGATGATACCTAAATTTGATAGGTTAAGTATTTTTGATGTTTTATATAACAAAATGAAAAAAAGGTCAAGTAATTTTTATGTATTATATAACAAAATGAAAATATTGTTGGGGGGATAACTATAAATTTGTTTAGATGGTAACATGGAGAAGTATTGTAGAGCTTTATGTGATAAAAGAATACCATAGAACTTAAAAATAAATTCAATGAAATCCCAATTAGGTTTCAATGTTGGATTGAGCCGAATATTGGGATGTCAAAAAGTCATTGATATATAAGTTACAACGACAACAATATCAAGCTTTTTATCCCACTAGGTGGGGTTGGATAAATGAATCATTTTTATTAGTTGTGTCCTATTAAGTGTTAAATTGTCATCTAAACTTAATAAAATATAATTTTTTAATATTTCTAATAAAATCTTTTTAGGTCTACCTCTACCTTTCTTAACATAGGCCAAATCTATTACATCTACTTTCATAACCGGATTATCGAAAGGCCAATTTTTTATATGATCAAACCATTAAGGTGACTCTAATCTTTTTTTCTACTTGAGCTACTCCAAAGTTTTCATGTATATACTAGTTTTGCATTCAATCTCTAAGAGTGAAGCCATTATTCCACCTGAGCATTTTCATTTCTACAACACTTAATTTTAAGCCAATTGCATCATAAAACATTGCAAATCTCACCACCATCTTATAGAATTATCCCTCACTACGGGAAAAATGCCGATTACCGGCGGTCATGACCGGCAGTTAAAGGACCACGGTATTACCGGCGGCCTAACCGGGGGTTTCGTAACGTTAGGCCGCCGGTAATAGCGACGGTCCTTTAACCGCCGGTTAAACCGCCGGATGTCAATCTTACCAGCGGTGAAGATCGACGTTGATAAGTGATGAAAATACCGGCGGTCGTGACCGCCGGAAGACCGCCGGTCGTGACCGCCGGAAGACCGCCGGTAAATGCCCTAAAATGAACGGGACAGAGCATCGCATTTCATTTCTAATCTTTCCTTCTCTCTCTTCGGACGAGCTCTGCCGTCGCCTCCGCCCGCCTCTCGCTCGATCGTGCGCACTGTCAGGCCGTCGGTAAAGTGACCGCCGGTTAGCCGTCGGACAAATAACCGGCGGCTTAACGGCCGGAACACCGCCGGTTGCAAATCCGGTAGTCACCGGCGGTATAAGCCGTCGGTAAACCGTCGCCTCATAAAACCGCCGGTAATAAACCGCCCGTAAGTGTTTCCTACGCCATTTTTACCGGCGGTTGTAAAGCCGCCGATAAGCCGCCGGTATATTGTAAAACCGCCGGTGTTACCATACTAACCGCCGGAAAAAACCGCCGGTTTTTGGCGTTTTTCCTGTAGTGCCTCAAGTTTGAGGGGGTATTTTTCTATCATACAATTGGTATGAAGCATTCTTCTATTTCAACCATCCAACTTGAATTCTATTAATAATATCCCTATCTATTTTACCATCACTTTGAATAATAAACCCAAGATATCTAAAACATGTAATATTATTAATGAGTTGATTGCCCAAAGTCACAATCCCTGGCTAGATCTATTACTACTAAAATTACACTTTATATATTCAGTTTAAATATACTTAAACGAAAACCTTAAGACACTAAGGTTAACCTCCATAGTTCTAGTTTACCATCAACTGCCTCTCTAGTCTTATCAACAAGGAGGATATCATCAGCAATGAAATATTAAAGTTTATAGGGTGGTATGGGTGATATGAATGAAATATTAGAGTGACACATTTGATATTAAAGTTGCTTATAGGTGGTAGGAATGAAATATTTAAGTTTTGGGTATTAGACATAGAAATAGAGTGATATAAGGTTGTATGCAAGTAAATCCCCTTAAAAATTAATGAAAAATAAGAATTTGTTAGGCCAACCCCAAATGTTTTGGTTGATAAAATGGTATTATATTCACTTTTACATCTACAGTAGTATAGATCTATCCATAATCCATTTAGATTTGACCCTTGGTTTTTTCTTCTATGTGTGCATGCAATGGTTCAAAGGGTATCACTAGAGACTATTTTTTTCAAATAATACTACAAAAATTATTATTTAAAAAGAATATTTTGAAATGAAAGTTCATTTATAATATGGAGGATAGCGTCCATTGTTTAAGGAAGAATTTAATTAACAATCATTTATTTACATTCTTGTATATAAATAACACCATCAAAAGTTACGATTCTAATGAGCCTATAATTTTTTTGCATGTAGAACTTTTTAAGAACAAAATATAGGCTATTTTTTATGCCTTTTTATTAGAGTATGAAACATGTTCTATTACAAAAGGAGTTTCATTTCAATAATTTGTCATTTGGTTTAAAATTTATATATCAAGCTTTATATCATTGCCATTTATACACAAATACAAATAATTTTGTCATGCTTATGTAAGCACAGAGAGATTTGTGTGTGAGAAATTTGATATAATATCTTATTCTATAATGAGGGGCGAAATAGAAATCTTTCATATGCGTATTTGTTATCATAAATTTAAACATCCTTCGATCAAGAATGCCATGTTTCTTTTGGTGCAGGAGAAAATTATCCATTATGACTAAAAAAATGCCATGTTTCTTTTAGTTTATTTTAACTAAAAAAATGACATTGACTGGTATGTTGTAATTATGAGAATTAGCAATTAAATATTCTTACTTGAGTCATAACAAGAAGAATAAGCTATAAATAAAAAGAAGAATAAGCTATTTGTTCTTATTTCCAATTTCTGACTTGTAGGGATTAGGGCACTCAAGGGACTAAGTTGAGGGGCTATGTGATGTGGCATTTTATGTTGATGGAGATAATTAAATTAAAAGTTCAGTTTTAAGAGCAAATACCAACTCTTAAGAAAATGATCAAAGAAAAAACTCAATTATAAGAGGCTATTATTTAGAATATCTTATATACAATTTGTATTTTATTTTTCATTTTGGAACTTCTATGAATATAGCTATAACAAATTTGGGAATTGGTGAATCATTGAAAATATGTGATTGAAACTCTTTCTCATCCATTGCAATTAACACCTCTTTTGACTTTTTTTATTATTTAAATTTCCTCCACTTTTTCTCCAAAAACTGGTTGCCCATGCAAAATACTTATAAATGTGTGATGAAATACTTAGTATTTTTTCATTTTGATGAACGAAATATTTTGAAGGAGAAGTGTTCTTCATTCCCTTGGTGCTTAGTGGCTTTAAATAGTTTGTTTGTCTTTGATTAGTAATTTTAAGAGAAAAGATTAAGGTGCAAGAAAATAAATTTATTTTCTTTAAGAATTAATAGGAACTAGTACTCCACTTATAATACAAGGATTGCATTCTTTTAATCTATTAGAGGTTTAATAAGGATTATTGCTCCACTTTTTTCTTGAGGATGCATGCACCCCTCATTGAAACATATATATCTGTATGTATCTAAATACAAAATTATTTCAAGGTATTTATTTATTGTTTAATTTATAGTATTATGAAAATTGATTTTGTTTATACTTCATGTCTTGGTGAATCTATTTATTGCACTTGCAAGGGATTCATTTAATGTATCTGTACTTTCACTTGAAAAATCATAGAGGGGGCCTATAGTACGAGTGAGTTAGAAAGTAAGAAGATTTGTTTTTATCAAAATTTGATTTAAAAATAATATTGATAGAACTCATTATGCTAATTAGTATACTATCAATTTGCTTCATAGTAAGTGATTGAGGTGAAGTTTATCGTTGGTGCATTTGGGTGGCTGTTGAGTACGTTGACTTTGCCTACTCAAAGCCTTTTAGTCATTATGGAAGACTCTCTCATTCTCCTCGCATAATAATGGCATGCATCACTCTAGTGATATGGATAGAACGACCTTGCATGTATTTGTTCTTGCTGCTATCTCTTGGGTCTTTTACTAGATGTCAACTATTGTCATCGATTACAAACTCCTTCAACTGTCCAACTTTGATGAGATCTTCAATGAGTTTGTAGAGGTTGCAACAATCCTTAATGTCATGGTCGCGATCATTGTGGAACGAGCAATACCTCAATGTGTCCCTGGTGTGTGCACTCACCTTTATAGGCACTAGATGCTTAAAAAGCTCCTTTGACCATTGATACTCACACAAGGGCAATTGTAGGGTAATTACGGGCATGGTGAACATCTTCTTCTTGAAAAGGGTGAGTGGCATGGCCGTGTATATTCTAGCCCTCAACATTGCTATTTATCATACTACGTTAAATCTAATATCATTATACATATATCATAATTAACATATTAGATTCATAATGAGCGTTTAACAATTGATTGAATGTAACAAAGGTATGAATACAAGCAATCTTTTTAGATACGTTGGCATGAACTTTAAACTATACACTTTCATATAATGTCGTGTTTACTTCTTTTCTTTGGAGGAGAGCTGTAATTTTGTCTGACTCCACACCCATTTACGTCGATGGGAGGAATCATCCAATTGAAATTAATGGGATTTTAACACTCATTGCACTTAAGCGTAGAATTATTCATGTGTTACATCTCGGTTGCGCATCTGATACTATTAATCTTGTATATCGGTTATGAAATAATGATGGATATATCATCACGTATGTCATCGATGATGATGTTTGTAAGTTCATAATAATTGAAGCAGCAAGGAGCACATAATTTTGTTACCAAAATTTTGTTAGAGAGATTATTTCACATCATGGATCAAACCAAAAGTAAATTATGATAAAAATATCATCCACATATAGGGCTAAGAAAATTATTTTATTCTCACAAATTTTAAAGTATATACAATGTTCCATCATATTCTCTATGAAACAAAATGAAATGTAACATTATGAAACATTAAATACCATTGGTGGGAGACTTGCTTTATCTTATATGTAGATTTTTAAAATTTGCAAAGATGATAATTATTTTTACTTTAGATGAATACTTTTGGTTATTTCATATAAGCCTCTTCATCTGAATCTCCATCGAGTAAGATTGTTTTCATATTCATTTGATGTAACTCCATAACTAAAATGACATGAGTTTAAAGAATCATCTTCTTAGAGGTTGGAGGGAATGTATCATTATAATCAATCTCCACTTGCTGAGTGATTCCTTAAGCAATAAGTTTTATTTGAATGTCATTTAATATTATTTGAAAAATCTATTTTTATTTTGAAGACCTATTTATTCCATCTTGCCTTTGTTGCTTGAGGTAATTAAACAATATTTATAAAATCAAAGTTAATATTCTATTAAATTTGGCAAAACGAATGTATGGAAGCTTGGAACCTTATAGGATATAAGTAAATCTAAAAAGGGCTATCTTAGTTGATATTCCTTACACTCCTTACTATTTATAAAGCTTTCAGTTCCTTGACCCATCTAATTTCACCAAATAAAGATATGCACGTGAGGAACAAAAAAAAAATTATAAAGAAATAAACTAACAAAAAAAATGCATTGTAGTCAAAATTAAGGGCTACTTGAATACAAAATAATATTAATTTGTTTTAAAAAATATTTAATAAAATAAATAAGTTAATATTAATATTCTCTTTCTAGTGCAACCACCAAAGGAAAGTAAAATATTTAATTCGAGAAAATAGAACCATTTAATTAATAAATTCAGTAGATGCAGCTAGTTGGCGGATTTAACTTAAACCCGCAAGTCGCATGAGCTCCTCTTTTAAGTTACAGGATCTTCATCAGAGTTGAAGGCAACAGAGAGGTTGGCAGAGGCTTTTTCATTAGCTCTTCTATCTGACTTATAGATAGGTGAGTGATGATAATGCCTACAACTAGGGTGATGGTTTGAGAGGGAGATAGTTGAAGGAGAAGTGTGGGTGTGTGATGGCGAAATGCTAGAATAGAAGCAGGTCAGAGTTGAGAGTTGTGTAAATTTTATAGTATTTTACTATCTTAAATATCAATAAAAATATTATTTTTTAGTTGATATTATACTGGAAATATTCAAAAAAAAGAGAAAAAAATTCACAAGTATTGAACTAATTAACGTTGCAGCTCCCCAACCACTAATGCCACAACATTAATAACTCCCAAATGCTAGATCAAGAAATCGTAGCGCCGAGCCTCCGACAAAAAGGCAATTAATTTAGTGCCGCCAGAGCAGAGCCAAAGTCAGCACTGTAGCGCTTCTCAGCCCTGCAATGCTTCACAACACTGCTGCGCTAGAAATTCACTCTGCAACGTCTGAGTCTTGGGAATTTCTGGAGTGCTAGAACTACAAAACTCCAGATTCCTTCAAATTTCGTGTTTGGCTAATTCCATTATTTTGGGCAAATGATGTGAATTTAATGTTAGTACTAGCTTAGACACTTATGCTTTGAATGAAAAATGAATGTTTTTAATATCTCTCGATTTTAATTTAATGCATATAGTGGCTGTATGTAGTTAAAAACTAGTGTGATATATTATTTGATGGAAGAATATTGGAACAAATAGGAGTATTGAAATGGAATGTTTGCAAATCCAGACCTATAATATTTAACTTTATTGGTTTTATGGAGATACAATCATTGTAGGAATGTTATAAACCTGCATTTATATCCCTATAATCTCGACAAAGACTTAGGGATGCTTATGCTCTGATCCACATCAATAAAAGATAGCCTCATTAGAAAAACTTGGGTAATTTATATTCATTAGTCCAAAATATTTTATCAGATGCTATCTTATCTTTTATTTTGTGAATCTTTGTAGTGGAACCAAGCCCTGATTCTCTTTTAGTAAGATTAGCATTGCAGATATAGTAAGCAGTACTAGTTTACTTGCATGTTAACCGTACTAGTTTACAATATCAATACATAAATTTTTTTAATTTTTTGTGTACTATTGAGAAATGCGGAGCAAAATACAATTATGGTCTCACGGAGGCGCATAAGAATAGGACAAAATACAGTTGTGGTATCAATGATACTATATTGAATTAGCATATAATTTCCAAAGAGTAAGCAAGCACGTTAGCTTGAGCTGGCAGTGTAAGCCACGAGACTTAGCGGATTATAAGCCACAATGCCTCAGATTTTTCAACAGTTCACTGCGATCGGAGAGATTATTAGGTGCGGAGTGCGGACGGGGAGAACCGTCCGCACAAGCATTGTTCCGCGATAGGTACCCAGTGCTTGATGCGCACTCTGCACCTAATAATTTTTCCTGCAATCGACATGTATTAAATGGTCCTCCTGCTAGTGGGCCCCCAAGCATATTTCCTATTTAAACCCTCCTCTACTGTGAAAGCCAGCTCGTTTATTTCTTAGGGGGTATAATGTAAATAAATTTCATAAACAAAACATAAGTTAAAAATTGCAATTAAAACGTTGACAATATTTTTATTTATTTATTGCAACTAAACAAATCGTATCGGGCCCTTTTATTGAATCAGTAAGTAGTGACATTTTTTCATACCTTAGACTTGATCTCAACCCTCTAATGAGTACTAGTAATAAGCTATCAGAGAGGTCTTGTGTTAGTTCAAATGATGATGTAGTTCCAAGGGAATGATTAGTTGATCATGATATCATACATATTTAAATACTGAGAATAAACCAATGTGATTAAAAGTAAGGCTCTTGCATGTTTTAAATGATTGCCAACTTAACATAGGTCTTGATCATGAATATTGTTGAATGCCAGTTTAACAATATTCATGATCAAGACCTATGTTAAGTTGGCAATCATTTATAACATTCAAGAGCCTTATTTTTAATCTTATTGGTTTATTCTCACTATTTATCACCGTAAGATATCATGATCAACTAATCAGTCCCCTAAAATCGCATCATCATTTGAACTAACACAAACCTTCTGTTAGGTTACTAGTACTCACCAGAGGGTTGAGATCAAAAAGTCTAACGTATGATATTGTAGTTTACTGGTCTTCTCTATAACTTTTAATATATGACATAGTTAAAAAATATCACTACTTACTGATTCAATAAACGGGTCCGATTCGCTTTGTTTGATTTAAAAAAATAAAAAAAAAATAAAAAATTGTCAACATTTTAATAGTAATTTTTTACTTTTATTTTGTTTATGAAATTTCTTTATAATTTACTCCTTGGGAAAACGTGCTGGCTTACACATTGGAGGGTTAAACAAGCAAATCTGCTTGACGAGGGTTAAAGTCTAGACCTGTCAATATTGGACCCGACCCGAACCCGACCCAAAAATTTCTGGTTTGGGTTGACCCGAATCCGAAGAGGGTCGGGTTCAGGTCCTGAAAACCGACTCGTTTGAAAAACAAGGACGGGTTGACCCGGGAATAACCCGAAATGACCCGGAATGCACACAAACCCGTCTGCCAGAAATGACCTTGCACGCTGCTCGGCTGCCCGCCTGCCCGCCTGCCTGACTGCGTCACGTCGCGTAGCGTCCCGAGGCCATGTCGCGTTGCGTCCAGCGTCAGTCGCCGGCGTCCGCAGCAATACCGTGTCACGTCGCGTCGCGTAGCGTCCTGAGGCCATGTTGCGTCCACGAGTCGGTTCGGGTTGAAGTGGGTCGGGTTCGGGTACAAAAAATCAACCTGTTTGCAAAAACGGGTTGGGTCGACCCGAACCCGAATAGTGCCGATAACCCGAAATTGCACCCCTAGGTTAAACAAGAATACGTGTCGACCGAAGTGAACCTCTGAAAAACTAGAGACGGGGTTGCATATAATCTGCTACGCCTCGTGGCTTACGTTGTGAGCTCAGGCTAACGTGCTTGCATACTCTTTGGAAATTATATGCTTTTTTTTTTATTTAGAAAAATTAAAGGCTTAGCCCGGAAAGTTCACTTACACGGTTTAAACACCCCAAATCCACAGAACGTCATATTTTAAGACAGTTTAAGAATATATATTTATATATTCTTAAACTGTGCGGATTTGGGGTGTTTTAACCGCGTAAGTTAACTTTCCAGCCCACTTCTATTCAAATAATGAAAATTACCAAAAAAAAGGACTAAAAATAATGAAAATTATATGCTAATTCAATATAGATCCAGATCATAACTAGGTGTGTAAGTGAGTTGAGTTGAGTCAGGTCAAGTAATGACACACACACATATATATATATATATATATATATATATATATATATATATATATATATATATATATATATATATATATATATATATATATATATATAAATTGTGTGGAATAAATGGGAGAGAAATCAAATATGACCACACAATTATTGATCTTGCCAAGAAGATTTAAAAATGCTTTATAGTTGCAAGAAATTATATGTGCCATTACGCAAACACAGACCAGCTGTCAAAAAATTCTATCACTTAATCAAGACTACTAGAAATTCCACGGCTCCGCTCTGCCAATTTCTATCGTCAAAATGCTCTTGTTTTTGTAGTAATATAAATCATAAAAGGTTAAATCTTTATTTGATTGCTTTAATATTAATACAAATTTACCTATATAAAGGCAAGAAAAAAAAACAATAAAGGAAATATATAAAATAGAATATTCTCAATAATGAAAAAATATTGCATGAATAAATACTAGATATTCTTACTATAAATACTATATGACAACAACTAATTCCAATAACTCTATTTTGTAGGATGAATTTGAAATTATGAGTGTTTTAAATATAATATATAAATTAAAAACTATGTAGTTGTCAACTGCTTGTAAAATAAGTTTATGAGTTTATTTATTATTATTATTTTTGTATTTGGTTACTTGTAAAGTTTTTTTTTGTTTTGTTTTATTTTTTTTTTAATTTGGCACAGAGCCCGTATATATTAAGAAAAAGAGGGATACAAAAACACCTATAACCCTGAATTACAAGGAAAGAAGCAAAATATAATTACAAGAAATGAAAAAACCCAAAAAGAGGGGGGGGGGGGGGGGGGGCAAAAACCACATACTCAGAAAAATGGCAACTAACAACATAAGCAGAATGCTTAAGAAGCATCAAGAAGATCAACCAATCCAACCAATCCGAGAAGAGGAGCGGATCTTCCCAGGTTGCCAACGTTGCGGAAGTGAAAACCAATCAACGTGTGCTACTAGAAAGAGTTGCCAGGCTAGGATGATATAAATCAAGAGTAGCGAGCCCATCCAAGGGAAGAAACCAACAAATGTTAGTTCCACTCATCATTGTTAGATGAGAGCAGCAGAAACGGATCATAACAATGCCAAAATTCCAGCAGCTCATATTAAAATCCCCAGAGACCAAATCAAAAACCAAAACAGTACCAATATTTGAAATATGACCATGATGGGCTGACGGTAGTGGTGGCGCCAACTGCAAAGGTCAATGATTATGATAGTGGTGACAACGGTACGACCAATAACAATATTGGTAAGTGTTTGGTCATGATTGCAGGTGAAGCTTCTCATTTCAAGGTATTTAGATTTCACCAAATCAAGCAAATTCTAAATATATTGAAATGAACTAAGTGAGAAATTTAAATACCTCAAAGATTCACTACATGAAAACGTTTGATTTTTGGTGAATTATTCCAGTGGAAATCAGTAAGTTCTCGACAGAAAAATAAATTTCCAATAGATTTCTAATGGTAAAAACCGTATAGGAAGATAATAACTGGTTGGAAAATCCGTTAGAATATTTTTCCAGCAAAATTTCTAGCAAAAATGTGCAGTCGAAAAAAAAAAATTTATGACAAACTAGCTGTTGTCGGCCGCGCTCGCACCCCAGGCTCGCCTGCGCCCATTGCCTAGCTACCTCACTTGGCCCACCCGCTGTGAGACCTCGTTCCTTTGCTGTAGCTGCTGGGAAAAGTGATTTTTCCCCAGGATCGGCCGGGACGATGGTGAGATCGTCCAGGCCGATCAGTGCATTGAAAACAGTTGGATTCTGGAATGTTTTCTGGAGTGATTTCTGGACCGAATCGTCCGGGACGATAGTGAGATCGTCCAGGCCGATCTGCACTGTTCAAAATATCGTCCTGAACATAGTTCTGGGAGTCGTCCAGGATGATTGATTTTCGTCTGATCGTCCCGGGACGATTTGGCGATCGGCCGGGCCGATCAGACTAAGGATATATGAAAATGAGCTCGTTTTGAGGAGAGAGAAAACATTTTATAAAATCAGATATTTTGAGGAGAGAGAAAGAGCGGAAAAGCAAAGGAAGAAGTCCGATTTCGGGGCCCGCGGAGCGATTTTCGTCGTTCGTTGCTGTTGGATATTTTGTTTGTCTCGCTGTAAGGACTCCGAACCCTATTTCTGTTTTCAAAGATATTGAGTTTTGACCGAGTTGTGATCCGTTTTGTGTTTTCGTAGTCGAATTTTCGACGTGATTTTGATTTGACATGACTTTCACCGCACAACTTTTGGTATGTTATAGATATGACTATTGTACACGATTTGACTATTTTCTGCGACGATTTTATCGGTCGGAATTGATTCTACGCGATTTTAATCGAATAGGAAAATATCAGGACATGATTTGATTTGGTTTCTATAGAATAATAGTCTTGTATTGATGTCATAGATATTCTTCTGTAATTTGGAGAGATTTGGAATTTATGCCTTTTTGCAGGATTTTTGTGTAAATTTGACCGACTGCCGTTACTCTGCCCGATTTTCGTACGATTACTGATTTTCCCGGAATTGATAGATTGAATTGATATGTGCATGACCATTGATATGATCGTTCTAGATTTCTTTAATATTGCTTATTGCATCGATTATTGCATTGACTATTGATTGACTTGATTGATTCTGAAAGACAAGTGGAAACCTAGTTGAACGTTGGTTATAGAAACCAACGTATGGATATCTACAACAGCAATATGGATTTCTACAACAGCACTATTGATAATAGCCAGTTAATCTGGTTGATTTCTACAACAACACTATTGATAATAGCTAGTTAATCTGGTTGATTTCTACAACAGCACTATTGATAATAGCCAGTTAATCTGGTTGATTTCTACAACAGCACTATTGATAATGACTAGTGTTTGTGCTTGTCGAGTAAGACCATGGTATGAAATTGCATGTATATGATATTGCATCGCATAGATTTCCCGATCTGCATTGATTTATTGATTTCCGATTGATTTGATCGACTTGATAGTATAGACTGGATTTGATTGATTGATGATTTGACGAATTTATTGATTTTATTGATTTATCGTATTGCTTTTCCGATTGGATTTATCGTATTACTTTTCGATTGATTTTCTCGACTTGATTGATTCATAGATACTGGCACCGATATTGATATGGATTCTGCGTATTGATTCATAGATATTGACACTGATATTGATATAGATTGTATCGATTGATAGATACCGATATCGACATTGATAGATATGATATTGACATATGGATACTATTGATACGACAAATCCTGATAGGTTATTGATATACTGATACATTGATTCGTTGTGCCGATTATCGATTGATTGATTGAATGGATTATTGCCGTATGGATTTGATTTATCGTAGGATAGATTTCTTTATGGAACTGATTGTATTGATTTCAATTGACCTGATGATTTCATGATTTGTGTTGATTTATTGAGTTGATTCGACTATTCGATGGATTTTCTACTGGTTATTGATTTTAGTGATTTCTGTTCCGTATTGATTTCTGTATTGCATTGACTCATTGATCATGTACGATTGATTGATTTGACTTGATTCGATTAACCTGCATCTTGTTTTCAATGTCGTGCTTTGATTTCAGTTGTAGGCTTTGGTGACCTACTGGGCTTTGTAAGCTCATTATATGTGGTTAATAATTTCAGGTGTAGGGCCTCCAGCTTGAAGATCTTTCTGTCGAGTTCTGTGGTTTTTTTTTTCTTTTGTAGCCTGTACGGCTAGTGTAGATTTCTCTTTTGACTGTACTGTGACTGTTGTACTATATGTGAATTATAGTATCCACTGCTGTTTCTTTTCTGTAATGTAATTATCTCTGGCTCTGGATATAGATATGTATGTATGGATTGATATGAACAACAGATGAGGAAACCGATAGAAAGAAAAAAAAAAGAAAAAAAAAGAGGCAATAGAACGATCAGATGAATCCTTTCGCTACACGGATCTTGGGGTCGTCACACCCGCATTTACCTACGCGCTCCACTCGCTAACCCTCATCTGCCAACACCCCCCCCCCTCACTGCCAGCTCAAGCTTGAGGATATTTTTGGTGAATTATTCCAGTGGAAATTGGCAAATTTTCCGCGAAAAAGAAATTTCCAACAGATTTCTTATAGTAAAAATCGTATAGGAAGATAATAATCGGTAGGAAAATCCGTTAGAAAAATTTTCCAGCAAATTTATGGCGGAAATGTGCAATCGGAAAAAAATAAAAAAATTTATAACGAACTGGCTGTCGTCGGCCATGCCCGCACCCCAGGCCTGCTTGTGCCCATTGCCCAGCTACCTCACCTGGCCTGCCTGCAATTGCCTACTCGCTCCACTTGCTAACCAGCATAGGCAATTGCGGGCGAGCCAGGTGAGGTAGCTGGGCAATGTGCACAGACAGGCCTTGAGAGGTAGCTGGGTAATGGGAGGAATTAGTTAATATTATTTGTTTATATAAATTAGTTAATTATTTTACTTATTTAATTTAAATTAGTTAATTCTTCTTTTTAAATTTTATATATTTTATTTTTTTTTAGAAATTTTTAAAATCCGTCGGAAGTCCATCAGAAATCCATCGAAAAATCCTCTTGAGAATTTCGTGTGGATAGTGTCTACGGTTTATCCACCACCGGTATTGAGCATTTTTCCTGTAGTGATTACTTTGTATTTGCTTTTCTTTCAAGGAAATATTCTAGAATTAAAATGCACTTTCATTTGGTTTACTTTTTATTACCAATATTTGCAACAAAACCACTCATAAATAATTCTAATAGTTCTACTATACATAAATAAAATGTCCCTTAAAAAATAAATAGTTAAATGACATTGACCATCAATCATTAATTTTAATGAAGGATGAAGTGAAGGCTAGTGATCGATGTTGTTTTTCCATTAAAAAAGGTTGAGTGATATCATCCAACAACAATATGGTGAAAGAGTAATATAGAGAGTAACATTATATTGAGATATATGCACAAGAAATCTTGTTATGCATGCATATGCCTAAGTTAATTTCTTGATTAGTCAAGGAAGATAAATATCATTTTTTTTTCTATTTGGAATTAGAAAATAACGATACAAAAAAAAATTTAATGATTGCAAGTATATGGCAAATAGAAGACAATATTTTGCAGTCCTATATAGGAGGAAATTAAGTTTAACAATCAATTACAAATCATATTTTATGTAAGAAGCTATTAAATATTTTGATTTAAATCTATGATCACTATTTTAAAAAAAAATTTTAGCAGCATAATCTACTAATTATCTAATACATAATAATCATAAAGTGGAAATAGACCAATAAGAGCTTTTAAATTATTTAGTTAAAATCTATGTCAAGCACCATTTTCTCTCTCCTTAGAATGCACCACGCGTTTTACTTGAACCAAGTTGAAACCCTGTAATGACCACCTCATTCCATTTCCATTTTTTATAAGTAAAAGTGTAGAGATTTTTTTTTTTCATAAATATCCTTGCAATCAAAATTTGTTCCGATGACGTTTTTTCATGACCCCAATTTATTCATATCATTGATTGTTGTACGCTTTCTTGCAAATTTTAGTTGTAAGAATATTTTTGAATTCTCTTTACTATTTCTTTTTGTATTTATTGTTCCCTAATAATAACATATCTAAATAATGTGTTAAATTATGTTGGAGCAATTGTCTAAAGATCGTAAAAATTAGTTATAAAGTGGTGCGATTCGCCCTTGGACCAAGAATGTGTGTTTTGCTAAGTTACGAACACAGGAGAATACCAGTCAAAAGGGAGTTCTATTAATTCATTCAAAGATTCATCGTTTGACATCAACTACGGAACTTGAAGATAAAAAAAAAAAAAAAAAAAAAAAAAAACTACGGAACTTGAAGATGAGGAAAAACCTCTGAGGTTTACAACCAGGTGAAACCTTAACCTGCAACAGTGCCGGAAGACAGTGGGGTTAGAGTTAAGGTGCGTACATACTTCTTCATTTTCTAATAGAAAGATGACTCAGATTCCACTTTCTCTCCTACGGGGACCCTGTCTTCATCACTATCTGCTTCCAGAAGCACTTCGAACTTGGCTTTTGAGCCTACCGGATTGGCAGAACCACCACCAACATACGACTCGTCCTCCGAACTGGACTCCAAGTCGACATGTATAACTGGGGTTCGGCTCTTCATCACTGACGGAGGGATTAGGGATTTCTCTTGTGTTTGCTTGACCTCTTCCACGGCCTATTCCACGAGTTCGTGTAACCACTCCACCTTCTCGCCGTACGGGATAGGTGTAGGGTTGCTTAACTGTTACCTCGGGTTCGTCTTCATCCTTTTGTTCTTCTTCATCTTTCGATTTTTTGCCTTCGCTTTCCCCTTTTCTTGTTGAGTCTTACTCGTTGGTCTTTCTCTGGAGAAGACAACTTGTTTCTTCGGAAAAGAAGAAGCCGCATCTTCATAGATCCCCACTTCGTGAACCAAGAATGGTTGCAAATATCCCTTACCTTAATGCAGTACTCAACACCGTCGCGCCAGTACTTAATGCATTGGTGAAGGGACGGACGATGGTACCATTCTGTGTTCATGGAGCCAAGGTCTACCCAGAAGGGCATTGAACGAAGTTTCTGAGTCAATTATATGTCATCTTGCTTCAGTCTGGAAATCCCCATTTCCAGACTGAAGCAAAATGACATATAATTTTCATAAGGCCCTCCAGGAATTCCTTCTAGAGCATGTTGAATGATTTTTATAGATTCTTGCATTTCACCGATTCTTAATAATAATGAGCTAATGTATCTCCTTCTTTTTTCCATTTTACTTCCCAATCAAATTTATTGTCTCCTCCCCACCAATAATGCCCACTCCTTCAACTCATTCCAAAAAGATGGAATATTGCGTAATGAGCATTTGATACTCAACAATTTCTATTACAAAAGAATAACAGAAATCAAAACATTTATCTATCCAGCCATAAGGTAAATCGCAGCTACTCCTCTGATGTAGAAAGAATTAGTTTTATTTACCCGACTGCCAGCCTGCCCTCCCTTGCTAGCTGCTTGGAAGCCTGCCCACCCGCACAACCTGTACGCCCACCCTCCCGCACTGCTCGTGCCCTCCTTCCCAGGATTCGAACTGAGTCCAAAATTTATTTTAAAGTTCCAACCATTTTGACTAAAGAATCACATCATAAAGATTTTTTTTTGGAGCTTTGGCAATGCCCGCAACCCCCCCGCGCCCCTAAATGAGTTAACTTTAATTCAAAATTTGAATATAAGCGTGTCATAAACTGAGTTAGTTCCATAAAATATGAAAACACAACCTCCTCTTCTCTGCTGGAAATCATAATTGTCATAAGGCACTTAGCATGCACTCTCACTTAGTTTGATGGGTGCTAGGCCAATCCCAATCACAATATGTATTGTCAAACTAGCTAGTTTGCTTCTTCAATCTAATGTTGGCTAATTTTGTGTCTTCGCTTTCTAATCCTTTCCCATTTGATCCATAAAATGAAGCAATTGTTGTTAATTATGCAATCTATGTAGAATCGAGTAAGTTATGATTCTATACAAATAAATCATAATTATCGAGAGGTTGATGAATTCTATTGATGACGAGTTGCTTTGAAAGTGTAGTTCTAGTAGGTGGGAAGTGTCCTTCAGATCTTGGGGGACCTGCAAAAACCCATAGTGTATTCTTAAGAATCAACTCCCATCAAACTACTTTGTTGAGTTTAAAATGATTACCTTTGGACAAGTCTTCACAATCCAATTCTCCCTTTAGGATTTAATAGATACCTGCTAAGCACCTAAAAAAACATATGTGTAGGTATACACAATTAATTGAGCATATTCAATTCAAATTATCAAATAGTTTTAATTTAAGTGGAATGTTATTTAATTTGTAAAATAGCTTCATAGATTCAAGTCAAAATATTTACTAGCTTCATTATATACACTATAAGAAAATAACGTAATATAGGCGGCATTTTCCGACGGAAATTGATCATTTTCTGGAGATTTTCAAATCTACTGGCGGCAAATTTTCCACAAGTAAAACCCGCGTAGTAAAAATATTTCTGGCGGTATTTTCCGGCGACAAATATTTAATGCGGTTTTCCGACGGAAAAAGGCCATCGGAAAATAAAAAAAAATTAATTAAAAAAGAATTTGCCTGCCTGCCCAGCCCTCACGTTGCCCGTTGATCCTCTCGTGCTGCTTGACAGCTTACCCACCGGCATAGCTTGCACACCCAACCTCCCGCGCTGCTCGCGCCAGCCTGTGTTTCCTGCTCGAGATTCGAACTGAGTCCAAAATTTATTCTAAAGTCCCATACATTTTGCTGGAAGGGCGAATGCTTTAAAATGCTTATTATTATTTATTTAAATGATAATTAAAAATTAATTAAAATATAATATTAAAGTTAATAATTAATTAAAAACTTATTAAATTAACAATTAATTAGACTAAATTATAAAAGTAATAATTAAATAAAATAAATTAATAATTAATTAAAAACTATAAATTATTAATTAATTAAATTACGAATATATGATTTTTCAGAAATTATTAAAAACCGTCGGAAACAAAAAATCCGGAAAGCCGCCATAAATTCTTTTGAAAAATTAGGTTGCAGTAATACCACTGGAAATCCGTCGGAAAATAGTCTGCCAGAAAGTCGTCGGAAAAATCTGCCTGTAATGAATGATTTTTTTGTAGTGATAAAATTTGATTTGTATGCAATCAATGACAATTGTTGTCTTCTATTTGTCTTATACTTGTAATCATTAATTATTTTCTCTATTTATTTCCTAATTCAAGGCAAGAAAAAATAAAACTATGATATTTATCTACCTCCACTAATCAAGAAATTAACGTAGACATAAAAATGTTTCTTGTATTTCAAATATTAGTTTCAATCAAATTATTAAAAAAAAAAGTAATCTCGTAAAATTCTTTAGAAGAAACTCAACTGCTAATTTTTTTTCCATTTATATGATTTTACTTTACATTTTATTGAAAATAATCATCAATTTCAAATTCCTCGAATCAAATAGAGTTAATTGAATTAGTTATTTCCAAATATTAATAATTAGAATATATATATTTATTCATGCAATATTCTTTTCATTATTGAGAATATTTTATTTATTAAATTTCCTTTATTATTTTTTTCTTGCCTCTATATAGGAATATTTGTGTTAGTATGAAATCAATCAAACAAAGATTAGGTCTTTTATGATTTATATTACTACAAAAAAAAGGGTCATTCCAATGATAGAAATTGGCATATCAGAGCCATGAAATTTCAAATTTTAGCTCGATTTGCTACAATTTTAAACTCCCACATCATCTTCCTCCCGTTTTATGGGATTCCATCATCTTTTTCCCCAACTTTCTAGTTTTGCCCCACTTTTATGATTATTTAATTTCCAAATTTTATGTATTTCAACATATATTTTTTAATTATTTTAATTATAACAACATCATCTAATAGTTAAAGGACACAAGATTATCAATAATTTGATTATAATACAATCAGAGCCATGATATTTCAAATTTCAGCTCGATTCGCTACCAATTTTAAATTCCGGTGCGCACGCTCTAGGCATATAAGAGCCATGAAATTTCAAATTTCAGCTCGATTTGCTACCAATTTAAAACCTCGGTTCAGAGGCTCTAAGTGATGGAACTTTTTTTGCTTTATTTCTTCTCTAATTTTATTTATGAATAATCAATCATAACTAAGATGATCAAAATCTATACATACCAACTCAATTTAGCATTTGCAATAAAAAGGGAACATGAAATCATATATATATTGTAGATGAATTATACATTAATTATCAATCTATTATTTATGAAGAAAAATTATGTTGGAATATTTTAAGTAAAATTTAATCAAGATAAATATTAGAAGTTTTAAATTTATTTTAAGATAAATATATTTAAATTCATGAATAATTACAAAAATTCCCGCCCTCTCTCTCTCTCTCTCCCATGTTTGTTTAATTTTTTGGGAGGGAATTGATAAATTTTTTTAAATAAATCTAAGTAAATAAATTAGTTTAATTATATTAACTTTATAATTTTGTATTATTTATAATTTTCTTTACTAATTGTGAACCATTATGTCTAATTAATCCAATAAAAATAATTTCGAATTAATAAACAATTAATTTAAAATTTGGTAGATTATGACCTTATACTAATTTAAATTTAATTAATTTAAATATAGTTCAAAATTAAGACTTTTTTTTTAAAGGAAATATATTGATAACAATAACGGTTATAGCATATGAAGACAAAGACGACTAAGAAAGCAAAAATAAAGCGGAGGAATACAATAAAAGATCGGGCTCAACAAACGGCCAAGACTTCCAGCATCCCTGGAGCCTCGCACGGACCATCCAGTAAGGTGGAAAACTCACACCGACCCGAGAGCCACACCAAAGGTTGCCACAGCTAAACACCAGGGACGCGAGCCCCGACCACATCATTGCCCATATACTGTCGCACCCGCCGATAGAACAGAAAGAAATCACATGAAACCCACTAGATAGAGAAAATTAGCGCCTACGCGCCCTGCCGCGAAATCTCCCCCGAGAAGCAACATTTAAAGTAGGTCCCGCACGAACTAGAGTGAAATCGTTTCCAGGTCCGAGCCCCCACAAAATCCGGAGAAGCAAACAACACTTCTGAAAAATCAGATACAGATTCACCGTCCGATGATTCGTTCAACCAGTTAAAGTGATTCCTAATACCAAACCAAGACGAGTCCCCAACCTGATTTGCCATAAAATTCGAATCCACTAAATTCACAGGAACTTCAATTAAAGCATTGCTAACGATTGCCTACACCACAGTATCAACCCGAGCAGTGACCAAGGTGCAACATTAACGGATTCGACGATGACCGGCACAGGAATCACATTCGGAATGTGTGTGAAGATTGGAGAAGAAAAAAAGGAGTAGCATTTGGGGATAAAACAGCATTAGTCCCGCCAGCCTCCATTCCACCAGAAACCACAAAAGCTAAATTAGACTCCCCAGATCAGACAGTGCCACACAAATCAATTTGAACAACATTAATAGGAACAAATAGTTCAGCCGATAAAGGAACAACAGGAGACACCATAGCATTCGTATTAGGAGGGCACTCATCCACACCAGGACACACAGCATCATTAAGAACCTCCACCGCAGCAGATACCTCCCCACAAACAGGGGAAGCAGACGGTTCAAAATTAAGACTTAATTTAATTAATTCAAATAAAATATATTAGGTATAAAAACAATTTATTTGAACTCAATTCATTAATAATCATTGGAGAAATATTCATTTTTTAATAAATAATGAGATATAGAATGATATATCTATTTTTTTAATGGGAATGCATATGATTTTAGATGTATTTTTATAATTTTTCATTAAAAATATGTCTCATGATCTATGATTACAATGAATAAAAATTAGATTTTAAGAGTAATTCAATGGCTAATATTAATTTGTGCCCCGATATAAAAAATTTTCATGCTCTGCCCTGTCAGTAAGAAAATAATCGCAAATGAAATCTTAGCCATCTGCTGAATTGAAACCCCACACTTTTATATATTTTATTTTTTTTTACAGATAGAATTTAATATGTAATTTTTTAAGCTAATGAGAAGAGGTTTATAGTATTGACAATTCAGATGATAATCTTAGGAGTATAGCTACCTTTTGTTTTTGAACGAGCATCTTAGATAGATTTGCTTTCTTTCGATTACCATAACTTTGTGTGTATGTTATTGAGATTTAGATGTTGTGATGTTCAATAAAAAAAAAAAAAAATGTTGTAATGTTCATATTTTTTAATATATTTATATTACATGCATAAAATTTAAATAGAGAAATATGCAAAAGAGCGTAAGAGAAATCAAAAAAATAAATATCATTACTGTACAGAATATGACTGATATGTATCTCGTTCAATCTAAAAAAATAGTTATATAGAAATTTTATTAATAAAATCAATATCTAAATAATTAAATAAATTAAAAATTTATATATTCGATTGTATTATAATCAAATTATTTATAATTGAATTATTGATAATCTTGTGTCCTTTAACTATTAGATGATGATGTTATAATTAAAATAATTAAATAATATATGTTGAAGTACATAAAATTTGAAAAATAAATAATCATAAAAAGTGGTGCAGAACTAGAAAGTTGGGGAAAAAAGATGATGGAATTTGATGGCCCAAATTTTTATTTTTGGACAGTAAAATTAAGTTCTTCAACTCTTGTAAGAACTTACATTATAAATTATGTAAAAGAAATCTAAATTAAAATATGAATTTACATAAATCTTAAAACTACAAGATCTTAAACAAGATGAATTTCACAAAATTTTAATCGGAAGAAAACATACATTGATTCATGTTGAATTCATTGAATTCCAAACTACGGTTTCTCACTCTTTTTCCTTTCAGTTTCTTCTTTTATGAGTTAATTCTCTATGGAACAAACTAACCACCATAATGAGAGAGAGATAACTGTAATTATTTCCTACGGATTAGTTATAAAAACCACTATTAGAAGTTATTTGATCAAACGGTCCATAAACGATTGATTAAATTATCTCTTATTGACTAATAGGATTTAAATACAAATCATTAAATTCTTGATTAATTATTAATTTAAATTTCAATAATTAAAATATACGGGCCACTTAATGATTTATATAATTAAATATATATACTTAAATAATTATTGCGACATCTCGCATGATTATTATATTTTATTATTCTAACATTCTCCCACTTGACTCAAATGCTATTATTCAATTAATAATTTAATAATTATAAATATAAAGCACAATATGTAAATCTTCTTTCTTAAATTGGTTAAATCATGAATTCATTATTAAGTATAAAATGAATATGGATCATGACGGTCATACATCATTAGTTTGATGTATTTCCTTTCATGTATCATGATACTAATATTATACTTGATGAAACATAATAAGATATACTCATAATGGTCCAACAATAATGTCTTTATAGAAGAAAAATTCCTGTCAATATTCGCATAAACATTGATGTATATACAGCTTTATGAATAAATAGAGATGGGGTCATTGAGGCTTATGAATAAATGTTTTATAGTCGCAAGGAATTTTATGCATCATTAGGGGTGTCAATATTTGACCTAATCCAAACCTAACTCGTAAAATTCTGAATTTAAGACAACTCATTTGCCATATGGGTCGATTCACGAGTGAATCCTAGATGCCCACCCTAAAAAAAATAAAGCCCAGAGAAGGGGTATATTTGAAACTTTGATCCCATCAATTTTTTTTTACCTTAATGCCATGCTCAATTGCTCGCGCTCTTCACTTTTTTTTTTGCCTTATGAATAAATGTTTTATAGTCGCAAGGAATTTTGTGCAGTAGTCCACCGTTCCCTTCTATGGCCAGCCGCCCGGAAGGTCTCTTGGCATCGACTTCTCCCACTGTCGAACCCGATCGGAGAATCGGTGGTGCATTTCAAATCCAAAAGCCGATGATGCATAAATCTCCTCCAGTGACACAACGGAAATAACGAAGAAGAAGATGAGGCATGTAAAACATGAGTAGGAGGCCATGGGAGAAAGGAGGAGAGATTGACCAATTGAAAACCCTAGACAACATGGAAGTAGGAATTGAGGGCTTAAAAGGGGAAGAAGAAATTAGAAATTAGTGGGACGATGCGTGTTTTACATGTTGAAGAAGGTGGTGGTGGTCGCCGTTGAATGAGTTTTACGATTTTTATCGAGAAGCAACTCCGACGGCGTGTCTGACGTTCTTTGGGAGTTGGCTACATGGAGGCGCCCCAGAGACTAGCC
>CM039735.1:89566005-89617763 GCA_022539455.1 Dendrobium nobile | reverse complement strand
GAAGGATTGGAAAAAGTATGAAAGAGATTTGCAATGCTTCCGCAAACTTGACTCTCTCCATCCATTGTCGCACTTTTTTTTTTCGTTGTGAGAAACCTAAGCAAACAGAGATAAGGGCATAAGGCCAGTGAGAAAGAAACATATTGGGTTTAGCTTATTACCTGCCATGTTCGATTCTATTGTTTTTATTGTAACTAGTGTGGGATTTTTTAATCTTTAGGTTTCTTTTCTCTTTTTGAATGTAGCTGTTTAAGCATCTAGTGAGTTTAGGATCTTTTTTAAAAAACTTTGTAACATTTTTTTCCTACGATATAAAATTTAATATTTCAAAAAAAAAAAAAAAAAAAAAAAAAAAAAACTGAAAAATGACATTTATTATGAACCTGTGTCTTTTCCACCGGCCTTATGCCTGTTGTTGTTTTCTTTGGTATCCCTAGTCATAAAAAAGGGATAAAAAAATTAAGGCGACAATGGAGAGGCAAAAAGCCCAAAGTGTGAGGAAGAATTAAAAAAGAAAGTGGGAGGAAGAATTCAAAACCATCTCTCTCTTGAAGCGGGGAGAAGCATGAAGAGGAGTGCATCTGACTGGGATCTCGACGAGCTCTTGTCGGAGCTAATAAAGTTGGTGGAGCTTCCACCATCCCATGGTGCAACAGAGGGTGACGGTAATCAGCATAGCCCTTTGGCAACATCAGAGGGACTACTCACCTGTTGGATGACGCAGAAGATTATAGGTGATGTCGGCGACAGTGGAGATGATGATGGAAATACCACAGAAGTATTTGACTTCAACAATCGAGTAAGCAATAGGTGATTGTCAAGTTATACCATCTTGCCCAATTATACAATTTGTTTACTATTTTTTTATCAGATCCAGCAGAGATTATCAAAGAATGTGTAAAGGTTGTTCAAACACCTTTTGCTAGCTTTGAGAGTCGTACTCATTAATCTGAATAAGAGTAACCTTTCAATTTTTGGGGAGCATATAGATTATTATTATTATTTTTAATTTCTCTATAAATTAATGTTATACCAAACTTCATTTTTAATCAAACTAATTTCATCAGTTCTCCTTGAATTAGGGTTTCAGTGATTAGAAACCAGAAGGAGATGGATTATTTTCGGCGATATCTTTGAGCATGAAATTTCGAGGCAACATGGAGCAAAAGTTAGTTACCATGTAAGCAATCAATCTAGATCTGCTTATTATCAGTAAATTGGTACTTTTGAGTATGAGTAGCTATAACTTTGATCTGTGTCACGTCGGTTGTACATGTACTTATGAGCTAGATGGATGAGATGGTTACTTTTATCTATTTTTATAACATATCAACTGTATTGTTGATTGTGTTGTGTTTTCATCTCCCGACTTCCTAATCGTCTCTCTCCCTTTCTTTCCCATCACCACCTTCATTTCATTTCATGACCCCAAAACGATTTTAATGCTGCAAGAATCCATTAAGTGGAGCTCATGAACTCAGTTTGATTAAAAATATGGTTTTGTATAAGATTAATTTATAGAGAAATTAAAAATAATAATAATTAACCATATGCACCCCAAAAATCTAAAGGTTACTCTTGTTCGGATTGAATACGATTCTCAAAGATAGCAAAAGGTGTATGAACAATCTTTCCACATTATTTGATAATTTTTGTTGGATCAGATTAGGGGTGCAAACCAGTTGAGTCGAGCTCGATCCAAAGGTTGTTCGAGCCTAGCTCGTTAATTGTGCAGGCGGCTCGATCTCGAGCTTGAGCTCGACTCGAGACAAGAACTTGAGTTCGCATTTTCCCGTCGATAGTTTTGTTGAAACTGGATAGATACCGTCACGGCATTTTCCCGAGAGCAGAGTCTGGTTTGTCGTCGGATCCTTGATGACGAAACCAAAGGAATTAAAGCAGATAGTGAGGTTGTTGTCGTTAGCTAAGTGAGAAACAGAGAAGATTATGAGATAAATTGGAATATGAAGAAGTTGAGAAAGAGTTAGCATACGAGAGGAGTGGGTAGAAGTCCTCGGCACGATGTGAGTAATGGGTAGATTACGGCCATCTCCTACCAGAACGCTCTGAGCCGCGATAGTCCTCTGTGTAGCTTAGATTCTCCAGTTGATATCATCATATGGGTTGCATGCCTCTGAGTCGAGAGAAAATCCACCTCTGGCGGTGTTGTTCTGGTTAGAAAACATTGAGAGCTGTAGGCTGTGTAGACGATGCTTGATATTGAAGATTCGTCTGTGCCGCATGTTGATTGAGTCCACTTATTGTTATAGATTTGACAGATGATCGGAGGTCTGTTTGATGATCGAACCATCATAATTATTGTCTCGCCGCGACTTCTGGACTCTCTTCCTCGATTGAAATATAGGAGCTGCGTGAGAATTATTAGCTGCAGTAGATTTTAAGTTATAGCAGTTAATATTAATTTCTTCACTAATGAGCAAGAGTACAGATCTTCAAGGTTGATCGGTGTAAATTTGGTTCGAATGCTGTTTGAATGCTTGATATTGATTTGGTAAGACATCCAGATTGTATAGAAGATGTCTTCCATCGTCGAGGTTTGATCCTGCTGCGGCGATGTTGTCTACTAGTGTTTTAATGTTGGTGAGATACTGTTGCATGGTGAGATCGCCTTTGGTGATATGATGAAGCTCGTTTTTCAACTGTATGACTCTTGAACGGTTTGTTGCTTGCAGTCCACGTTCAAAGAGTCATCCAAATTGCTGAAGCGTTGTCGAGATTCAAGACATATGGTATGATGCTGGTGGAGATGGTGGAGTAGAGTGCGGCTGCTAAGTTTTGGTCTACTAATGTCCACTGAATGTATGCGGGATTGATTAGAGGACTGCCATCGGTAGCCTTGAGAAGAAGGGATGGAGCTGTGGATGATCCGTCAAGGAATCCGGCGTAGTTGATTGCTCGAAAGAGTTTGAGCAATTGAGATCTCCATGTAGGATAATTATCTGTGGTCAGTTGGGTGGGAACAAGTGTTTTGATGTTTGAGATAAGGAATTTCAGAGATGAAGGGATGGTAATAGTTTCAGATGAGCTATCTGAACTGATTTCTACAGATGCAGATGGGGTGGTGGGAGATTGATTCATCTTCGAGAGAAGGCGACATAACTAGTCGGCTCTGATACCATAAAGACGAAGAGATTAACAGGGACGAAGATGACTCAGCAAAAGCGTAGATGAAATTTTGAATTTTCGTATGTATGATTCGTGTTACACTGTATGCCTATTTATAGGCTGTTTAGGCTTTTGCCTTTACATTTGGCTTGATCATATTGAATGTGGCTGTTACAATCGGACGGTTGGTATCTAGTCTCGTCCTGTGCTCGTTCCTGTAGGTCTTTCCACGTGGCTGTCTTGCTCGAGCTGGTGCGAGGTGGTTGTTATAATGGTTATCTCAATAGAATAATAAGAACATTTAAAATTGCAATGAATCATAATTATATTTGGCCTCAAATGAAAATAGCAGACCCTCTGAAGACACCTCTACCTCGTTATATAGCCCCAACAGCTCATGCACTTGAACTGTTAAAACACCGAGTAAATAATTTTAATGTTAGCACAATAAAATAGAAGAATTTATTGCAGGAGAATTTGGGGCCATACATGAATATAAAATCAGCAAGGGAATGGTGAAAAAAATTTGTTTGTGACTCATTGCGGGTTGATAAATTTGAAGAATAGTGGAAAGTTATGATTGAGAAATATGTACTTGAAGAAAATGAAGGGCAAAGATACTCTTTGGGCAGGTATGTCAAGCACTCAACATAAGGAAAATTTAAATTACTTTTTTTGATGGATTCATTTATCCTAAGACATCCTTAAAGCATTTCATTTGCAAGTATGAGTCCACTTTAAAATGTAAATTTGAAAATTAAGACCATATATATATATTATCAAATAATTTGGTAGTCATTTCTTAATATAAAATGTTTGCAGAAATCTAAAATACACAGACAATTAATTCTCAAACAAAGAAGATCGTTCTTCTCTTGGTAAAAAAAAGGGGATCAAAAACAGAGTTCACAACGCGCCACCATTTGCCTTCCAGGAAAACCCGAGGAAAATTATGAGTAGTTTAGTTCGACAGAATTATTCGACAGAAGATTGAAAATTAAAGAAGCACAGATAATAATATCCTACAATCTAGTATATCATCATACAATCATCATCAAAATACTCTCATACTCGTGAATCCAAAAAATACAGTTCTGGAAATTAGCCTTCACCACCAGAACCATATTTCTTTCCGAAGACCAACACCTGGAGCTTGATCATCTCAGCTATTATTTGAGACAGCAGCAGAGACTCCTCCCATGAGGAAATCAATGAGAAATCCAGTAGCACCAGCTTCCTTTGGAGCGGAGGCAACAACAAAATGGGATGATAAAGCAATAGGTGCAAAGCTTCCACGAAAATTTTGCAAGATTGGACTCTGCAGTCCGGGGCAATGGAATTTGTGGACACTGCTATTCCTACCATGGGAGTAAGGTGCAACCCTACCATGGGAGTAAGGTGCAACCTTAGAGACGAAGTAAGATTGTCCATTCAACTTCTGCAGCACAGAAGGATAACTCAGCTGGTCTTCCATAATTAACTGATCAAGAGAAGGCCACCCGTTGACGGCTTTCTCACCTTGTCGGTCTCGTTCTTCTCTATGTCTCTTAGAGGAAAGAAGGGTCAAGAAGTTAAGACCATATTATACTGTATTCCTTCACTGGTTAGGGTGGATGATTCAGTATCAATCTTTGGGCAAGCTGTATATCTTACGTACACAATAATCTAAAGACTAAAAGCATTGTATTAATGCGATAGTAACAGTTATCAGAATATTTTTGTTGCCACTAAAGATATATTAATCTGGTTTATGATGTAATCAACAAAGATGTCTGCTTTCATTAATCCTTTATCTACTACTGACAAATTAATTATTCATTCCATCTACCGGGCTCTGATTAGCTTGTGGTTTTGGTAGCTGGGAGGAATAATTAATTTGTCAATGGTTGATAAAGGATTAATGAAATTATATGTCTTTGTTAATTACATCATAAACCAGATTAAAATATATCTTTACCGGCAATAAAAACATTCTGATAAGTGTTACTATCGCATTAATACAATGCCTTTAGTCTTAGATTACTGAGTAAGATATACGGCTTGCCCAAAAAGAAAAGTTAAAAAAATATATTTTTTGAAAAATAAATTTTGAAAAAAATTGAAAAAATGATGAAAAGTAATAATAATATGCTCAAAAGAGGAAAAAAATCTTTAAAAAGGTAAAATAAAAATTAGAAATTTTCTAATTTTAAAATATATTTTCAAACCAAATAAGTTTTGACATTCAAAAATAGGGGGCAAATGACATATCTATGAAAAATTAGTTTGATTGGCACGAATCTTGAGGTAAAATTGAATTTGGAACTTTCAAAATTTAAATTCAAGGTCATATGAACTCCAATTTAAGTCGAATTGAACGTCTCAATGAGACAAACCTAATGACAAGCTTTAGGGCATACATAGTCAATGTAGAAAACTCCGCTTCATACTGGATTACAATCTTACTTCTTTGAACTAGCCTTAAGAATGACTTGCATTTATTATCTAGCTGATGATGGCACAAACCAATTCGTAAACTACATGTATGACACCTTCTAAAATTTTATTTTCCTAGAATAATAAGAACGTTGAGGTATCTTACAAATGGAGTCATTATATCCAAGAAATTGACCATCAATATACAAATATAAAAAATTGATGTTCGTCATCATCATTATCCATTTATGAAAAGAATTCAATCAACATTAATTAATGAAATGCTTCATATTTAATATTCGTTATGTTGCCATCTTCATCATTATCCATTTATGAAAAGAATACAATCATGAAAGTTATAAAAAATATTGATTAGAATTGGGAGCTAAAATCTCTAATTAGGGGACAAACTAACTGTCCCTAGAATATTGATCGAAATTTCAAACAACATGATATATGATCTGAGCCTAGTAAAATTATCAGCATAACTCCATTAACATTATTATATAAGTATGTAGAAAAATTTAGGTCTATAATCCTCATGATCTGATTGCATAATGGATTGATTCCTTAATTTAAGAAATCTTTCATTGCAATTTAGCTTCATGCTTTCCTTTCTAGCATTGGAGTTATAATAGAAGGTGTATTGGATATAGCATTCATGTTTCCATGCTTGAACTTTCAACAAGTTCTCCATTGAAAGAGAAGCTTTTTTCACATGAAAAAGAAGTTTTTTTTTTCACAAGAAGATGGATTTGATTGTAAGCATGGACATCGCATCCAATTGATGAGGTTCGGGATGTTCAGCCAGCCAAAAAAAAAGGAAAAGTTTGTTTAACAGAGCAATAGTAAAGTGAATTTTGTTGGTGAATATATTAGCTTGGGTTATTAATTAAGAGGTCCTAGGTCCGAGTCTTACATATGTGATGTAATTGTGAGTTTGCCTTAATTTGCCTAAGTGTCCCAAAAAAATATCATAACACTTACCTTGGTCTGTTGGTTGAGAGCTTTAGCAATCAACTAAGAGATCTTGGGTTCAATTCTTACATATGTGATGTGCGTGTGAGTTTGACTTAATTGGCCTAAATAAATAAAAAATATTCAAACTTCTGCCCATTTAATCATCATTGGGACCCTAGCATTGCTCGGATTCAACATGATCATTCTTCCATGGTACAATTCTAGAAGGCCCAGCTAATTTTCAACTAGAACTATGGAGCTAAAGAGAAGGGAAATCAGAAAGGGTTTCCTAGAATAATTCTTGCAATCAGTTTCTATCTCCCTTCCTCTTATGAGGAAGAAGAAATTGGATTATGAGAATGACATCGAACCAGATTTTCATAGCTGGAGATAATAGAGATAGATACATAAGTAATAGAATTGTCGGAAAGGCCTTGAGTGATTCCTTTAGTTTATGTGGATAACCCTTCAAAAACAATAAAGGTTATCATCAAGCTTTGCTAGTTTTCTTCCTCATCGAAGTCTAAGAGAAATTCTAGTTCATTTGTCAAATAAATCGTAGATATCTGCTATCAGTTGGTAGTTTGAATCTGGTATTTTTTTTTTCTTACGTTAAAATTTAGTGTTTATATGTAGATATGATCTATAAATTGTTAATTAAGAAGCTATTTTTTATCCTTGTTTTTTTTTTTTTTTTTTTTCTGGTTCAATTTCATCCCCCTTTTACTATTTTTCTTTATTTTGTAATTTGAGAAGCTCAGATTTATTATAGTGGAGGCCAGTAAAGGAGCACATCAAATAGATGTTTAAGTAAAATATAAGCAGCCTCAATTTAAAAAATTATGATACTCAGGGCACTTCTCTTACTATTCCATCAATTTTGGCTAAGAACTTATGCTTCATATAATATTATAATGAGCTCCCACATGCGTGAGAGATTAGAAAGTAGTAGTCTTTCTTTTTGAAATTGGACATTTGGTTTCAGTGACTCAGAACTATATATATAAACTCCTTTATAAAGTTGCTTACTATATTAGGGTAAGAGTTGTAATTCCTTCTAGCTTATTCATAAGAATATGTCCTCCTTAATCCAAATTAGCTTGGATCATTAAAAAAAAAAAGCATAGGTCCTCCTTAAATTTCTTACCTAAATATCCAATGTTATAAAAAGGACGGGTAAAAAACAAGGTAAGAAATTTAAGGAGGACCTGTTCTAATAAATAAGCTGGAATGAATTACAAATCTTAGCCTAATATAGTAAGCAACTTTTAAAAGGAGATTCTATATGTAGTTTCATAGTCACTAAAACCAAATATCCAATTTCAAAAGAAAGACTACTACTTTCCAATCTCTCATGCATGTGAGACAGTGAGAGCTCGTTATAGTATTATATGAAGCATAAGTGCTTAGTTATGATCCATGTAGTAGTAGCAAGAGAAGTATCTAGAGTATCAAATTTTTTGAATTTGAGTGTGCTTACATTCCAATCAAATATCTCATTGATGTTCTCCATTACATGCCTCCACTATAATAAATCTCAGGTTTTCAAATTGCAAAATAAAAAAAAAAAAGAGTAAAAGGGGGATGAAATTAGACTTGTAAAATAATACTATAAGCAAAAATTAGCATCTTAACTAACAATTTATGGATTATATCTGCATATAAACACTAAATTAGAACATAGTAAATAAAAATACCATATTCAAACTACCAACTAATAGCAGAGACTAGGGTTAATTTGACAAATGAATTAGAATTTCTCCTAGACTCGGATGAGAAGGCAAACTAGAAAAGCTCAACGCTTACCTTTATTATTATCGAAGAGTTATCCATGCAAAGTAAAGGCACCTCTCATGGTATTTCAGTCACCTTTATTAACTTTGTTTCTATATGTATTCACTTATGCTATGGAAAATTGGTTTGATGTTGTTCTCACAATTCAATCACTTCTCTTCCCCATAAGAGGGAGGGAGATAGAAGCCGATTGCAAGAATTGTTCTTGGAAACTCCTTCCAATTTTGCATCCCTTTTGATTGATGGTTTTAGTGGAAAATTGGTTGCGCCTTCTGGAATTGTACTGAGGAAGAATCACCCAGTTGGACCTAATCAATTGTAGGGTCCTAATCACGACTAATTGGGCAAAAATTTGAGTTTTCTTTTTGGATATTTAGGCTAATTAAAGCAAATTCACATACACATCACATATACAATACTCAAGCCTAAGACCTTTTTTGGTAGTCAAAGCTCCCAATATACTAAGGTGAGTTGTGGCGTAATGTGCGTGTGAGTTTAATTAGTCTAAATGTCCCACCAACACAACTTTATTAGATTTGTTGGTTGGGAGCTTTGGTTACTAACCAATAGGTTTTAGATTTGAATCTTGCATATGTATCTGGCGACTAGTTGATTGTCTGATTCGTGTAGATTATTACGAGCACTTAACCTGTAGAATTCCTTCGTATAATCGCTGATTGTCCGCTGCCCCTGAGTGCAATGTCGGTATTGCATATACAGCATTTGCTCGTAGTCGGTGTGGAGGAAATGCCCTCGTATTAACTGCTTCATCCTGTACCAACTTCGGATGGCTCCTCTACCTTCCCTTCTCCGATTTTGCAGCTGTTGCATCCACCATGCACTAGCACCCCCCTTCAATCGGCATGCTGCATATTTGACTTGCTTATCCGGAGGTATTCCATGTATTCAAAGAATGTCTCGACGACTCTTTCCCAATCTAAATAATCTTCGATATGAAGACGCCCTTCAAAAAATGGAATATCAATCTTAACTTGGAATTCACCTTGGTGATTTGGTGGTCTCTCCCTAGCTTTCCAACCTTCTCCACGATCACCAAATCCTCTGCCACCAAATCTTTTGTCTTCTTGTTCGAATAAATCGAATCCAGGTCGACGCCCCTCGTCATCATCTGAATCAGAATATTCAAGATTCACAACAGGAATCCCGCTTAGGGGTCGCTCAGGACCAACGTGTCCCCGCTGAACAGGAAAGGCGTCGTCACACCCGGCGCGTCTCAATCCTTGATTTGCGCCCACGGTTTGCTGCAAAGCTTGTATATCCCGTCTCATTTCTAGTGAGAATCGTCAGAATTCAGCATTGAATTCCGCTCCTTAATTGGAGATATTAGTGAGGGCGGTCCATACATCTTGGCTCCGATCTTCGTCGGGAGTAGCTCGTTGGCTATTCTCGGTCATCTCAGTGCTCGTCTAGATTGCTCTGATACCAGCTGGTGCAAACCTGCAACAAAAACAATCTAAACCCTGCAACCGAAAGCCTCAATAAAGGAAAATTCAAGAACAATGAAACAGTAATTTGGGTAGTAATATCTTCTCTTCCTTCGTTCCTTTCTAATTCAGCAATATATATGAGCTAAGTTGTAAAAAGATAACTAAAGAAGCAAAGCTAGTAGTTAGCTAATAAAATATAGGCTAGGCTAATGCTAATTATGTAGTAATTGAAAAGGATGAGAAGGTGGAAAGTGGTTCTGAATTCGGGCAAGAGAATGTGGATAATTCGTTATTGTGGTGTTCAATACTCCTCAGGTGTTCAGCTTCCTAAACTGTACCACATCAGTAAGCATTGAATTATCATAACAACCCTCTTGAAGATATAGTTGGCTCTACGGGGGCTAATCATAACTCGATCGCATGGGATTCTCGATCACATCAGTTTGAAAAATATGATAAGATAAAGATCAAAATATATGATGCATGAATGTAATATAAAATCATGGAAGAAACCCTCAAGACAAACGATATTTGACAAATCACTACTCACATTTATTAAAAAAAGATCCATCAAGAAAATTGAGGATTATTTTACAATTTCAAACCATTAAAATCAAGCATCACACTTTAAAATAATCATGCAATTTCTTTTTAATTTCATATTAGTTTGTGGAGCAAAGAAAGCATTTTATAAAAAGAATACTCATGCATCATATATTTTGATCTTTATTGTATCATATTTTTCAAACTGATGTGATCGAGAATCCCATGCGATCGAGTTATGATTAGCCCTGATAGAGCCAACTATATCATCAAGAGGGTTGTTATGATAATTAAATGCTTACATATTCAAGATGTGTCCATGCTGATATATTTGGTCACTTGAAAGAGAGAATAATTATTTTGGTCTCCTTTTTAATAAAGATAAATAAAGTAGTGTGAAAAGCAAATAAAATTGTTGGTGAAGTATGCTATTTAAGGGTGGTTTTTAAAAAAAAATATCTTTTTAAGCTTTCTCCAAGTATGCTGGATGGTGTTTGGGTTTTTTGCGCATGCCTGTTATATCTTTGGGTTGGATTTGTGGTGGGCTAGATGCCGCAGTTTGGTTTTGAGCATCTTTTATAAGTGGTTGTTCATTTCTTTCTTCTTGTTGTTTAGGTCCAAGTTGTTTATTCTTGATGGTTTGAATTCTATGTTGATGGTGGCTCAAATGTTGGACCCGACCCGAACCCGACTCGAAAATTTTGGGGTTGGGTTGACCCCAACCCGAAGCAGGTCAGGTTCGTGTCCGGAAAATCGACCCGTTTGCAAAACCGGGTCGGATTCGGGTTGACCCGGAAACCCGGGAACAACCCGAATTGACCCGGAATAACACAAACCCGAACCCGCGTCGCGCCATCCCGAACCCGCGTCGCATAAGTCATCTTCAAATCGCCGTCGCGCAGTCGAGCGAGCCCGTCATCCCGCACTCGTGCCGCGGGCCCACGCGAGACCGCTGCCGGCTGCCCGCGTCACGCACTCGTGCCCTAACGGCTGATCGCGACCGCTGCAGGCGCTGCCTCGTTGCCGCGTCACCCTGCCGCCCCGCTGCCGCGTCCGCGCACAACTGCTGCGCGCGGCTCTGCCCGATGTTGCTGGCTTCGCTGGTTGTCCGCTTCCGCAGCTGAAACAAGTGGGTTCGGATTGACCCAAACCGGAGGGTCGGGTTCGGGTCCAGAAAATTGACCCGTTTGCAGAAACAGGTCGGGTCGACCCGAACCCGAATATTGTCGGGTCAATTTCGGGTTTGACACGAACCCGACCCGTGACCCGAAATTTATATATTAACACGTAGGCCCCTCGGTGGATTTTCTTCAAAACAAAAAAAAAAAAAACAAGAATAGCAGCCCATTCAGAAAAAGTGGGGAGAAAAGGAATACCATATCAATGTGCCTATACCCAACTGGTCTCCAAAAAAAATATCTGCAGTTGCTTGGGAAAGCGAAAGGACAGAGAAGCTGTATATATAACTGATACAAACAAAAATAAAATTGACGGTGACTGAGGATTAAAAGGCCATACAAGATATTGCAAAGGCATTAGCAGCAAGTAAATTAGATTATATAAGGCAAGCAAATTCTAATCAACTATAACACAATTAGCAGTACATTTGATCTATTATACAAATAGATAAAAGTAATCATCTCATCTATTTAGCATTTAAGAACATCTACAACCAATGCGACGCAGATTGAAGTTGTAAATAATTATACTCAAAGGTTACTATTTACTGATAATGAGCAGATCTAGAATGCCTTCTTACTAGATTACAAACTTCTGCATTGTGTTGACCCCAAATTTCTTGCTTGAAGATATCGCCGAAAAGAATCCGCCACCTTCCAGCTTCTTGTCCTTCAAACTCATTATTGAAGTCCTAATTCAAGGAGAGATCTTCAATTCGACACTCTCAAGCTATTTGGAATTCCAACAATTAAAGTCCTACTCTTTCGATGTAATCGATTAAGAATCAAGAATTATATACCACATATAGATTTGATTGGGACAAGGATAAAAGAAGACAAACTCACTCCCCTCCATGAAGGTTACAACAATTTCTCTTTCTTCTTCCTTTTCTCGTCTTCCAAGAAGGCGAGTTTATCTTCTCGCATCCCTGTCCCAGTCGAATCTATCTGTGGTATATACTTATTAATTGTTTACATCGGAAGATTAGGGGTTTAACTATTTAAATTCCAAATAGCTAGAGAGTGTCGGATTGAAGTCTCTCCTTGAATTAGGGTTTTAGTGATGAGTTCGAAGGACGAGAAGTCAGTAAGAGGCGGTTTCTTTTCGTCGATATCTTTGAGCATGAAAATTTGGGGCAGCACGGTGCAAAAGTTTGTTGCCATGTAAGGAATCAATCTAGATCTGCTCATTAACAGCAATTGTTACTTTTGATTTATGAGTAAATTGATTTTTGGTAGCAGAGAAATAAGGGTCTTGGGACGGTTGAAGCTACTTATCATTACTAGATGACTATTTCTTAGAATGGAGGCCTTCTTGTGTTTATTGGGACTGGGTATGCATAAAAATATTTTATTTCAAATAAATTAATATATATATAAAGTTTGTACATTTAGATCTATGGAGATATAAATAAGGCGAAAATGAAGGTTTTGAGAGCTAGGAGATTGAGGAGGTCTGAAGGGGCGAGAGAATCTCATAGAAAAACAAAGAGATAAATGATAAATGATTAATAAGATTTGTTTTGATTTACAAATTTACAGGTTTCTGAAGAATCAACTACCAAAAAATTTCATCACTTAGAACCCATGCATGGATTGAGGTTTAAAACCAATAGTAAATCTTGCAAAAAACTATTTAGGCATCAATGTTGTCAATACAAGCTACAAGAAATTCCACAGATAAAAATATACATTGTGAAAGGCTAAATCTTCATTTGATTGATTTCATGCTAATACAAATTGACCTATATATTGGCAAGAAAAAATGCAATAATGGAAATATATTAAATAGAATATTCTCAATAATGAAAAAAATATCACATGGATAAATACTATATATTCTTACTATAAATATTATATGACAACGACTAATACCAATAACACTATTTGGCTGGTGGAATTTAAAATTTATGAGTGTTTTAAATATATTGTAAATTAAAATCATATATATGAAAAACTTAGTAGTTATTAGCCTCTTGTAAAATAAGTTTTTGAGTTTTTTTTTTTTTTTTTTTTTATGTTTGATTACTTGCAAAGTAAAACAAATATTTGAAATACGACGATGACAAACGATGGTGGATATAGTGGTGGGTTGACGATGCTGGTGCCAACTATAATGGTTGATTTTGATGATAGTAGTGGCGTCAGTGACTAGTAATGCCTTTGGTAGTAGTGTTTGGTCGTGATTATAGGTCAAGCTTCTCAATTGAATGTATTTAGAATTCAATAAATTAGGCAAATTCTAAATATATTGAAATGAACTAAGTGAGAAATTTAAATACCTCAAAAGATTATTATGAATTTGCTTTTCTTTCAAGGAAATATCCAAGATTTAAAATCCACCTACATTTGGTTTACTTTTTACTTCTAATTCTTGCAACCAAACAACCCATTAATGATTCTAATAGTTCAAATAGAAATAAATAAATTGCGCATCTAATCAAATTCTTTTCTTCCCCTTCCTAGTCTTTCTATGCCGTAAGGTTGAAACCAAGAAAGATTTTTGACTTGAAAATTTTCAATAGACTTTCCAAGTGCTTCAAGTAAAAAATAAATAGTTAAATGACACTGACCATTAGTCGTTAATTTTAATGATGGGTGAAGTGAAGGCAAGAAATCTTGTTATGCCTATGGTAATCTCTTGATTAGTCAAGGTAGATAAATTTTATAATTTTTTTTTCTATATTGAATTAGAAAATAATTATACAATGAAGACAACATTTTATCGTTGACTGCAGTTCAATATAAATACAAGGAAATTAAGTTTAACAATCATTTACAAATCATATTTTATGTAAAGAAGCTAGTAAAAATTCATACTTAAATCTATGATCACTGTTTTACAAATTGAAGGGAATTTCACTTTTATTTGATATTTTGATTATGCTCTGATACACCATAAGAAAATTATCTTGATCATGCACAAATCTTGAAGCAAAATTGAGTTGGAAACTTCAAAGATTAAATTCAGGAGCATCTGAACTCTAATTTCAGCGAGCTTATAGTCAAACTGAGCGTCTTGGAAACACGAACCCAATGACACCAAACTCAACCCAATCCGAGCCCAAATGAGTCTGAATCAAAGACCCAAAGCGTTGTTGGGAGATTCAAACCACAATTTGAGTTACCAAACGGTCTCCGATTTTCACGAGCTTATACTCGAATCGAACGTCTCGACGAGACGAATCCAACGAGCCTAAGATCACCAAATTCCGAATTCATCAAGGCCTTCAAATATCCAACGAACGGTCCACGATCAAGAGATCTAATATCGACTGTCCATTCAAACCACTCCCGATTCGCCCTTGATCTCACACCTATTTACAATCCATGCCACTCCAAAAAAACTATAAATAGAGCCCTCATTCTTCACAAGAGGGCTCAAGTGAAGAGGAAGAAGAGGAGAAGGAAGGGAGGAATTTGGGAGCTCTCTTGCCACCGACCACCGCCGGAGTTCCTGCCGACCACCGCCGGAGTTCCTGCCGACCACCGCCGGGTTTTCTTGCCAACCACTGCCAGTTTTCCTGCCAACCATCGCTTGAGTTTTACTACTGACCGTTGCTGGAGCTTTTCCCAACCACTGCCTTATTTTGGTCGATCCATTAATCATCATCAGATTTTTGTCTGTTATTAACTTACTGTAATTCTAGCATCTCCAAGAAAAGGGGCGAATCAAACGTTGTAACCAATCCAGATATAGTGGAAATTTCTCATCTGGGCCAGGCCCCGTGGTTTTTCCCTTTTCGGGTTTTCCACGTAAAAAAGTTTCTGGTGTTTCTCTCCCTTAATTATCTATTGGTGTGCTGGATATACGTATATTGTTAAGACGCTATATTTTTACTCTACCGCCGCGTATATTCTAGTCCGCATCAGTTTGGCGCCGTCTGTGGGAAAGCTTTCCCAATATTTCTTCAATGGCTGATCGAAGTAATACCAGCAATAGATTCTCTCGCTCAAATACGCATCGAACTAGATTCCCATCAGGCAATCATGGACGTCGTAGATATTAGAGGAAAGGGCCTTCTTCCTTGGAAAATCGAATTCGTAGCATGGTGGAACAACAGGCAAGGATCCTTGAAATATTGGAGGAGGTAGGCCAACAAAGGATGCCATCTCAAAATGATGAACCTCCTCTCCGTCATCGCCAACAAAATGATATGGACCAGCAATTTGAAAATGTTCATCAAACTCATGCTCCTCCTCCGCAATATAATCCGGAAATAGATGATGCTGCTAGTTCAACACATCCTGCACCTAGAGCCCATCAGATGCAAAATCTTCAACCTGCTCTAGATACCCCTCGCGATGTCATAAGAGATGAATTACGACGACTGGTCCAAGAAGAATTCCCAATACGGGAAAGGAATCATTTCAATATACAGCGAAGCTTTCAAGAATCTTCTCCACTAACATATGAAATTCTTATACACCCTATTCCAACAGAGTTCAAGCTACCAAACATTGATGCATATGATGGGTCATCTGATCCCTATGAACACATTGATCATTATCGAACAATTATGCACATACAGCGAGCTTCTGATACGCTCCTTTGTCAAGTTTTTCCTGCGACCCTAAAGGGTCAAGCTCGCACCTGGTTCTATGCTCTCCCTAGAAATACAATCCATAGTTTTGTTCATCTTGCAAAACTCTTTGTCGAACAGTTTGTTGCTAATAGAAGAATTATTAAAGATTCATCACATCTCTCTGGAATCCGTCAAAATGAAGGAGAATCTTTGAAAGAATATTTTCAAAGATTTTCTTCTGAAGCTCGACAAATCCCAGGCATTGATCCTGAATTACTACGAGGTGTTTTTCTTGGAGGGTTGCGCCCCGGACCTTTTTACTCTGCATTAATGAGAGAAACAGTTCATTCTTATGCTGACTTAATTCACAGAGTAAAAGCTCAAATTACTGCTGATGAGGCTATCAATGCTCATCGAAAACAATTTGAACAGCCTTCTAATAAGAGAAAGAATGGCCACGAAGCTGGAGCTCAAAAGTCTCAAAAGAGGAATCAAGATCTTCCACCACGGCCCCCTCAGCAAAATCGGGATTACAGGCCAAAGAAGGAGTACACTCCGTTAAATACAACTCGTGTTAATATTCTTATGGCTATACAACATGAGCAAACTATTAAATGGCCCCAACCGCTAAAGCCAAATTCTGGAAATCAAGATTATTATTGTCACTTTCATCGAAGCCGCGGACATACAACTGAAGCCTGTAGACAATTGAAGGAAGAAATTGAAAGGCTAATTCAACAGGGATATCTTCATCAATTCACTCAAAATCCACCAGTTCAAAATGAGGCTAATCCTACTGGGGGGCAGAACCAACAGCAACATCATCAACAGCACAAAGACAACAACATAACAATCGTCAAATAGTTGGAGAAATTGAAACTATTGCAGGGGGGCCCTTAATATCCTCTCAAGTCTTACTCACCAGCCCGGAGGAACCGACTCTAAAGAAGGCACGATTTGATCACTCCATCACATTTGGAGATTCTGACTTAGAAGGGATTCGTACTCCGCACCAAGATCCACTTGTCATTAATGCTGGTATTGGAGATCCATGTTATAACGTTAAAAGAATCTTAATCGATAATGGGAGTTCTGTTGATGTCTTATTTTTCTCAACTTTTCTTAGTATGGGGTTGACTAGAGAGAAGCTTCAACCTGCTGCTGAACCATTGTATGGATTTGATAATCGTCCAGTAGGAGTAGAAGGAACAATTACGCTCCCTGTCACAATGAGGGAATTTCCTCGACAAGTTACTCATTCAGTTCAATTTATTGTGGTTAAGTCAGAATCAGCATATAATGCAATCTTTGGGCGACCTTTGCAATCAATTTTTAAAGCTATCGCTTCAGTACCTTATTTGAAGATGAAATTCCCAACTCCAGCAGGGATTGGAGAAGTGCGAGGAAATCAATATGAGGCACAATCTTGCTACCTCAGACAGGCTCAACCTCGCCCATCTGTTACTTTAAGCATTGAAAATTTTGATCTGCAAAATGAAGATGACCTTTATAGAGCTTCCCCAGTAGAGGATTTAATTTGTGTCTCTATATCAGAAGAAGATCCACTCAGAACGGTGCAGATCAGGTCTTTACTTTCTGATGAAGAAAAGATACAATATACGGATTTTTTGCGAACAAATCAAGATATTTTTGCATGGAGTTCGGCAGATATGCCTGGAATTGACCCACAGATTATTATGCATTCTCTCAGGATAAATCATACGTATAAACCAATCATCCAAAAGAAGAGAAATTTTGCACCAGATCGCCAAAAAGCTATAGAGCAAGAAGTAGATAAACTTTTGAAAGCTGAATTCATAAGAGAAGTATATTATCCAACTTGGCTTGCTAATGTCGTGATGGTTAAAAAAGCTAGTGGGGCATGGAGGATGTGCGTGGATTACACAGATCTCAATAAGGCTTGCCCAAAGGATAGTTTCCCATTTCCTCGTATTGATCAATTAGTTGATGCAACGTCAGGACATCAAATGTTAAGTTTCATGGATGCATACTCTGGATATAATCAAATAAGAATGGATCCTGTAGATGAGGAAGCAACTGCTTTTCAAACTGATAAGGGGCTATATTGCTATAAGGTCATGCCATTTGGACTCAAAAATGCTGGGGCGACTTATCAACGCCTCATGAATAAAGTTTTTAAAGACCTCATAGGTCATTCAATGGAGGTATATATAGATGATATGTTGGTTAAAACTCTTGAAAGGACAAAACATATTTTTGATCTAGAGCAATGCTTCAGCCTCCTTCGACATTACAACATACGACTCAACCCTGCAAAATGTGCTTTTGGAGTCACATCTGGAAAATTCTTGGGATTCATGGTTACTCATAGAGGTATAGAAGCTAACCCTGAAAAAATCAAAGCTTTGAGAGATATGGTGCCCCCAAGGAATATAAAAGAAGTTCAACGTCTGAATGGAAGAATAGCTGCCTTATCTCGTTTCTTGGCCCGTTCAGGAGATAAATATTTGCCTTTCTTCAAAATACTAAGAAATGCCCGAAATAAAGGATTTCAATGGACAGATAAATGTCAAGCTGCTTTTGAACAACTTGAACTTATTTGGCTTCACCCCCTCTTCTGTCAAAACCAATGCAAGGAGAAAAGTTATATTTATATCTAACTGTCTCTTCGAATGCCATAAGCTCAGTGCTAGTTCGAGAAGAAAATGCTATTCAATGACCAGTATATTATGTCAGTAAAATTCTTTCCGAGACTGAAGGACGCTACCCATTGGCCGACAAGACAGCTTTGGCATTAGTATTTTCTGCTAGAAAATTAAGGCCATATTTTCAAGCTCATACAATTGGGGTTTACACAAATCTTCCATTGCGAAGCATCCTTCAAAAACTTGAAGCTTCAGGAAGGTTAATCAAATGGTCAATAGAACTGGGAGAGTTCGACATCCACTTCTTACCCAGACCAGATATCAAATCACAAGTCTTGGCAGATTTTGTGGTCGAGTGCACTGTTCCCATTTCTGATGAACCACTAATTCATCCTTCCTCTTCTCATCGTTGGATGTTATATGTTGATGGAGCTTCTGGAAGTTCTGGTGCTGGTGCTGGAGTTTTATTAATCTCTCCTAATAATGCTACTATTGAATATGGACTACGACTAAAATTTCCTGCAACTAATAATGTTGCGGAATATGAAGCTCTTATTGCCGGGCTGAGGCTAGCTATAGAATGTGAAGTGCAAAATTTAATAGTCCATACAGACTCACAACTTGTAGTCTCTCAAGTAGGAGGGGAATTTGAGGCTCAAAATCCACAATTATCACAATATTGTGAAATGGTGAAATCACTTCTCACCCGCATAAAGAAATTTGAAATTACTCATATACCTCGGGAACAAAACACTCGTGCAGATACTCTTTCGAAACTCGCTACATCACTAAACGGTGATCTTTTCAAGAGAAAACATATCGAAGAAGTACACTTTCATAGCATCGAAGGACCATGGGTTATACAATCAATCGACAAGCCAAAGGAGCTTTCTTGGATTGATCCTATACTATCTTTCCTACAAGAAGGAGTACTACCTGAAGATCCAACAACTGCAATACAACTCCGAAGGCAAGCAGCTAACTTTACTGTCATTGGTGGAGAATTATATAAACGAGCCTTCAGCGGGCCATATCTTAAATGCCTTCCGCCTTCAGAGGCCGATTATGCATTACGAGAAGTTCATTCAGGTATATGCGGGGAACATCTTGGAGGAAGAGCATTGGCCAACAAAATCCTAAGACAAGGATTCTACTGGCCGACAATAAAGCAGGATGCACTGGAGTTCACTCAGAAGTGTAACAATTGTCAATTACACTCCAATCTCACGCATTTACCAGCCACTGAACTTTCATCATTTCAGAGCCCTTGGCCTTTCGCCCAATGGGGGATTGATATAATGGGACAATTTCCAATAGCCACCGGACAGCGAAAATTTATCATCTTGGCAGTGGACTACTTCACCAAGTGGGTGGAGGCCGAAGCTCTTGCAAAAATTACAGAAGCAAATGCAAAACAATTTGTATGGAAGAATATTATTTGTTGTTTTGGTATTCCGGCAAAAATCATCACTGACAATGGAACCCAATTCACTGGAAAAATCTTTACAACATTTTGCAAAGACCTCCATATACAGCTGGTGCATACAGCTGTGGCTCATCCTCAAGCAAATGGACAGACGGAGGTTACAAATCGAACTATACTTAAAGGACTAAGAACACGTCTTGAAAAGGCTGGGGGGCAATGGGCTGATGAGCTCCCAAATGTTCTTTGGGCTTACCGCACTACTGCTAGAACTCCAACAGGAGAAACTCCATACAACCTCTGCTTTGGCACGGAAGCAATCATCCCGGTTGATATTGGAGTCCCAAGTCTCAGGGTTCAGACTTTCAACTTTAACAATAACGAAGAAAAACTCCGAGACAATTTGGATTTTCTTCCCGAGACAAGAGACATGGCATCCCTTAAAATCGCGGCATATCATCAACGAATAGCTCGCCACTACAATCGAAAGGTGAAACCCCGATGCATCTCAGTTGGAGATCTAGTTCTACGAAGTCTTGAAGCAACTGGAAAGGTCCCCCAACGTAACAAGCTATCACCATTATGGGAAGGCCCTTATATGGTGGCATCCATGGTCAAACCTGGAACATTCAAGTTAAAAGATGGCGACGGAAAAATGCTGCCTCGTACTTGGAATATTGGAAATCTCCGCAAATATTATCAGTAAAACTATTTTCAAATTGAATTATTATGTAGCCTTTCTATTTCCATCATGAAATTTCGAACTGTCTTTTATATAGTAAAACTTTGCTTATAAAACATTAAGCATAGCATTGATTTGAGAAAAACACAATATTCATTGTATCTCAATCAACAGACGATCAATCCCAGGGGGATTCGATCCAACCTCATCCACACAAGTTAATGTCATCAAGCGATGCTTTGACAACACAACTTTGGATAGGTTTAATATCCTAAGAGGATATATATCATCATTTTCAAATTTTTACGATCAATCCCAGGGGGATTCGATCCAACCTCATCCACACAAGTTAATGTCATCAAGCGATGCTTTGACAACACAACTTTGGATAGGTTTAATATCCTAAGAGGATATATATCATCATTTTCAAATTTTTATGATCAATCTTATAGGGATTTGATCCAACCTCATCCACACAGATAAATGTCTTCAAGCAGTAATTTAACAGCACAACCTTAGATAGGTTGAACATCCTAAAAGGATGTCTTTTATTTCTTTCAAATCAATAATAATAATAAAATAATTTTCACTATTAAACTAAATAAATCATAAATTCTTAAGAGAATTTAAAACTTTAATATTTTATAAAAACCATAGTATACATCTCTAGAAACAAAATGGATATATATATAAAAAAAATCTCCAAGAAAATAGATGAAATACAACCAGTAATAAACATCTTATGCAATATCATCATCATCGCTAAAAAGAACCTTTTCTAGTTCACTTTCAATATCTTTATCACTCGAGTCTGGAGAAGAATCCTCAGATGCTTGACTTGGGTTAAGCCCTTCAATATCAACCCCAATCTTACGGTTAACCAACCGAACACCTTTCAGGAAACCACGAGTAAAGCCTTCTTCGAGATTCTGACGCTCCAGATCCTTTACTTCAATATCAAATAATTTTTCATAAGCCTCTTAAGCACGACTTTGAATCTCTTGATGATAAATTGCAGACTTCTTGAATTCTTCAATGGCCTTCAATGATGTGGCTTCAATATCCAAAGTGATCGTTTCTTTTTGTTGAAGATGATCTTGTAACTTCTTGTTTTCTTTCTCAAGAGCTTTCTTCTCTAATGCAAGCATTTTCAAAGCTTCTTTTTGCTGGTTAATTTCTGCATGAGCCTCAATCAACTCATGGCGAGAAAGGTCAGCTTCTCGATTTTGGAAAGAGAGAGAGAGGTGGATATTGTTGCCAATTCAGTTCTACATTCTGTCAATTGGCTCTCCAAGGATGATATTTCTTTAATCTTTGCATCCAATCTTCGTTTATCCTCTCCTTGTAAATATTTGACTTTTACAAATTCATCATTCCAATTATTCAAAATTGATTCAAATCGGGATTCCATATCCATCTTTTGAATCATCTACAATAAGAAATTTAATTATGTTAAAAAAAAAAGAAGAAGAAGAAGAAGAAGAGGAAAGAGATTAAAATTACTTACGATTTCTTTAGCATGTCGTCGCCCGCTACAAATATGCTTCAATACATCTTCTGGGATATGTATTCTTGAGGATTGAGCTTCAATATCTGAATCAAGAGAAATTGTATCGATAGTCGGCAAACGTACAGCTTCCTTGCTTCCCCTATCATCTCTCGGTGGGATCGCTTTATCATTTATTTTCCTCTTCTTTAGGTGGGAAGAATCAGTTACTCTTTGACCTTCTGAAGGTTGGCTTGCTGGACGCTTAAGAGCGGTAGAAGTTATTTCACGAATCTTTTCAGATTTTTTCAACCGAATTGCATGGGATCTTCCTGCCTGAATGGAAAGGCCAACTTTAAAAAGAGATTCCTCTGTCACACATCGACTAATATAACGTAGTTCCTGTTGAAGACTTTCCGTATCAGGAAAATTCAAAATTCTCAAAATATCTTCCTCTCCTACATGTAAAGAGCTTGGCAAATCTTTTAATTTATCCCATTTTTCAGGAAGACCCCACTCATTCTTCACAAAAAAGAATGAGTTACACCAATTCTTTGATGGGTCCCTCGTTACAAAATCCAACCATTTCTTATTGGCTCGGCACGAAATCCGGCCATAAGAATCACTTGTAAATTTACACATTTTTGACAAATGTTCTACGGTTAGAGACGCTCCACGTTCTCTAAAAAATACTGTCAAGCCCACTATAATTGTTATCGCCCTACATAAAAATTGGGGTAAAGCAACGCCGCATGCTTTGAAAATTTCAAGTAACTCGGGTGCTGGAGGAAATCTCAAACCAGCACGCATCGTCATTTCATATACCGCTACAAATCCTTGTGGAGGAGCATGTGCCCTGTCAGTTCTCTTTGGAGCAATAATCAACACCTCATTCGGCACATGAAATTTCTTGCGAATTGCTGCCAAACTATCAGATATAATGATGGATGTGACATCATCAGATCTCCTCCTTTCACCATCATGAGCAGAAGGAATAATTTTTGAGGCATCCGTCAATCCTCCACCTAAAAATATTTAGTTTTTGGTGAAATAAGATATCAAGACTCTTGAGCGAAGAAAATCAAAATATTATTACCAGAAGTATTCTCCAGATTTTTGGAAGGAGGCCTTTTTGATGCGATATCCAAGGATCTTCGTTAATTGTTAAATATGGGATTGTCGGCCATATTTATCTCCAAACTTGAAAAAGACTAACAAATGCCAAAATTCTCCGAGTTACCAATCCAAAGAAAATTTTGGACCGGCACAAGAGAGCTTGGCTATGTTCGCCACCAATGTTCGCTTTGATCGCTACCAACACTCCCCGAGCTACCAATCCAGAGAAATGCTTGGACCGGCACAAGAGAGTAAGGTTTTGATCGCTGCTGACAATCTCCGAGCTATCAATCCAAAGGGAGGGCTTGGAATGACACAAGAGATTGTAATTTCTTCCACCTCCTAAAGAGGTATTTATAGGAAGAATGGTGGGGTAGATGAAAAGATATTCTAGAAAATTCTTGAATTAAAAAAAAATAGAATTTTAAAAGCCACAAACAACATATATTTACGAAATTATTATTAATAATTTATATTCTCTAGGCTCTTATTCCTATTTCCAAAGAGTCATTTCAGTGTTCACTGTGCCGCCTGAGTTTTTTTGTTTCGTTTCCAAAAATATATCCAGATGTTTCTAACTATTAAAGGCATGTGAATCGAAGAGTTTTTATGGTTTGCCAATTACTATACAGTTATAGCTATAAATCAATAAAATATTCTATATAATAACCCAACTAAATATCCACGGCAGTGCATGCCATGCCTAAGTATAGCAAATTATATGAGATGACAACTTTTAGTCTCTGTCATTTTTATCTGTGTTAGTTAAATTAACTAACTTATTAGTATCATATAAAATCATATATTTATATAAATAAATTGTGTAGCTAAGTAGCTTGATGCCAGCCAATGGCTTTGAAAATTATTATAATTTAAGGCAACGCAAGGCTATTTGGCTTCTAAGAAAATTACTACAGCTTAAGGCTTCAAACTTCAAAGCTCCAATCAATAGTATAAATTGAACCAAACAATATCCCTTCTTCAATTCATTATAAATAAATGCAGAATTCTATAAAAACTTTATTAAAATTTCATATATACATAAATTTATATTTGTCTAACAAATATGTTATGAATTTGGACAAATTAATTATGACTAGTATTTGTCATTCTTTGATATTTATGCTGGCAAATATTCATGAGAAGGTACAAATATATATTTTCGGACTTTGCAAGCATCGACTTCCGAAAACAGGGGGCAACTGATACACCATAAGAAAATTATCTTGATCATGCACAAATCTTGAAGCAAAATTGAATTGGAAACTTCAAAGATTAAATTCAGAAGCATCTGAACTCTAATTTCAGCGAGCTTATAGTCAAACTGAGCGTCTTGGAAACACGAACCCAATGACACCAAACTCAACCCAATCCGAGCCCAAATGAGTCTGAATCAAAGACCCAAAGCGTTGTTGGGAGATTCAAACCACAATTTGAGTTACCAAACGGTCTCCGATTTTCACGAGCCTATACTCGAATCGAACGTCTCGACGAGACGAATCCAACGAGCCTAAGATCACCAAATTCCGAAGTCATCAAGGCCTTCAAATATCCAACGAACGGTCCACGATCAAGAGATCTAATATCGACCGTCCATTCAAACCACTCCCGATTCGCCCTTGATCTCACACCTATTTACAATCCATGCCACTCCAGAAAAACTATAAATAGAGCCCTCATTCTTCACAAGAGCTCAAGTGAAGAGGAAGAAGAGGAGAAGGAAGGGAGGAATTTGGGAGCTCTCTTGCCACCGACCACCGCCGGAGTTCCTGCCGACCACCGCCGGAGTTCCTGCCGACCACCGCCGGTTTTCCTGCCGACCACCGCCGGTTTTCCTGCCGACCACCGCCGGAGTTCCCGCCGACCACCGCCGGAGTTCCTGCCGACCACCGCCGGGTTTTCTTGCCAACCACTGCCAGTTTTCCTGCCAACCATCGCTTGAGTTTTACTACTGACCGTTGCTGGAGCTTTTCCCAACCACTGCCTTATTTTGGTCGATCCATTAATCATCATCAGATTTTTGTCTGTTATTAACTTACTGTAATTCTAGCATCTCCAAGAAAAGGGGCGAATCAAACGTTGTAACCAATCTAGATATAGTGGAAATTTCTCATCTGGGCCAGGCCCCGTGGTTTTTCCCTTTTCGGGTTTTCCACGTAAAAAAGTTTCTGGTGTTTCTCTCCCTTAATTATCTATTGGTGTGCTGGATATACGTATATTGTTAAGACGCTATATTTTTACTCTACCGCCGCGTATATTCTAGTCCGCATCATGCTCAATTAATTGTGTATACTTGTACCTGATTTCTCATGTGCTTCATACGTATTCAATCAATCCTAAGGAGAGAACTCGAATCTCATAGCCTAAAAAGTGAAGGCTCACGCATTGGTAATCGTTCTCAACTCGACAAGGAAGCCTGAAGGAAGTTGGCTTTCAAGAAAACACTTTAGGTTCATCAGGGCAGCAGATATTTGTACACAATCCACCTTCTAGAAGCATGCTTTCAAAGCAACTCATCATCACCACCAGCGATGAGCCATCAATAGAATTCATCAACTCAACTACAAGGGATAGTATATACGAGATCACCTTTAAAATTTAAGATACCTCACCTAGTGTCCTATATAGGCAGGACTAACTCGACAGGCTGTTTAAAACTTTGAGTCAATGATGTTGATGTTGAGCATTAATTGTGCCTTGAAATGTCGACTGCTCTTCACGACTCTTAAGAATTCAACACTTAGATAGTCCACTTGTTCTTGCTACTTGTGTCGGAGTTGGGACTTAACATGGTGAAGGATTATGGAAGGGAGGAAGGGGGAAGAGATGAAAAAGAGAATAACTTTTGGAAATTATTCATTGATTATTTTCCAGATCTTTAAGCCTATTTAGAATAGAAATTTTTTTTTATCCACACCTATATAAAATCATAAAAAAGAAACTCTATTTATAATAATATTGTAGAAAAGCTCAAACTAAATGATATTAAACTGAATTTAAATTTAAATGGAAAAATCTAACCTAAAAAAGTTGGTGCCTGTACAAACTTGGGCTTGCTTACCCAAAGCCTATTTGAGCTCAATTATAGCTACAAATGAACTTTTATGGTAATTTTAATGTTTTATTTGTTTAAATCTATACCCATTTGAGTTTGATTGTGTCACCAATTTCTCTTTCTTCTTTCATGAAGGCTGCATCAATTTCTCTTTCTCCTTCCTTTTTTTCGTCTTTCAAGAAGGCGAGTTGATCTTCTCATATCCTTGTCCTAGTCGAATCTATTTGTGATATATAATTTTAGATTCTTAATCGTTTACATTGGAAGATTAGGGCAATAACTGTTCAAATTCCAAATAGCTTGAGAGTGTCGGATTGAAGGTCTCTCCTTGAACCTTGAATTAGGTTTTCAGTGATGAACTTGAAGGACGAGAAGCCATAAGGAGACGAATTCTTTTCGGCGATATCTTTGAGCATGAAATTTCGAGGCAACAAGGTGGAAAAGTTTTTTTACCATGTATGGAATCAATCTAGATCTGCTCATTATCAATAAATTGTTACCTCTGAGCATAAGTAGTTACAACTTTGATCTGTGTCATGTTGGTTGTACATGTACTTAAGAGCTAGATGGATGAGATGATTACTTTTATCTATTTTTATAGCAGATCAACTGTATTGTTGATTGTGTTGTAGTTCGACATCTCCCGACTGTTATAGCAGATCAACTGGATGGATGTGATGGTTACTTTAATCTATCTTTATAGCAGACCATCTGTATTGTTGATAGTGTTGTTGTTGATCAGAATTTGCTTGCCTTACATATGAAAATTTTCTACACTTATATACATATAGCCTAATATTATTACAACTTTATAATAAAAGTAAGGGAAATTTACATACATACCACTATATTTATAACCATTTACATATCTAACACCTTAAAATTTAATATTACTATTATACCACCTAAAACTCATTTTATATATCAATTATACCACTTCGTTACGTCGTCCGTCACGGCCTATTCTTCCCGCGTAAAATTTCCGTTCGGAGTTAGCTCTGCTCTGCTCGCGAACGAAGTCCACTGGAATTCCCTTTGGTCTTTGCTCGCATATTCTTCCTTCTATTCGCTGCTTGCGTCCGGCTAATATATTCGCGAGCTCGGTTGCTTGCGATCGCTGGCGACATTCCTCTGCTCGGCTGGTTGCGATCGCTGGTGGCGATCCTCTGCTCGGGCGGTGTGATTCCGAACGAAAAAATTCTGCGATCGCTGGTAATTGTGAGCGCCCGGTGTCGGATAAAGGTACATGATATTTTCACTGTGGTTTTCTTTGTATTTCTTTATGTTCATTATATAAAGGTTTATAGAACCTTGCTTCGGAACCGACCAAATCTACTCTAGGCGTCAAGGTGGAGAACAACAAATTCTGTGTGCTGGTCCACTTCAGATGTGTTGATGAAAAGGTATTGAATCATATTATAGTTCTAAGCTTTTTTTTTTTTTTTTACTTTTTGGTTTTTTTTTTTTAAGAAGATGAGTTCTTTCTCTCTTCCTAGAGATGGAGAGCTTTAGCAGACAAAGTATATAGAAGCATCCAACGATAAGAGTATCCAAAGCACTTGGAAGATGTGTTCGAAGCAGATAGAGTATATTCATGTTGTTTTTAAATATGGAGGGAAATGGGTTCAAACTAGTGAGCAACATAGAAAGAGGTATGACGGTGGCAAACAAAGGAGTGTTAAATTTGAGAAAGGTCAACTTACTATTTTTGCGCTCAGATGTGAGGTTCTTCGAATATGTCCATGGCTTAAAGGGCATCCATATAATATGTATTATTATATATATGGTACATCACCAAAGGAATATAAAGACATAATCTGTGACATTCAGATGGCTGAGTTTATAGAAGCATCCAACGATAATTTGCGTGGTGAGATAGTTATTTCAGTACATGAAGTTGAAGGGCAAGAATCAATTTCTGATATTAGGGAAGTTATGACTTCCGAGCAGATAGTTGAATGTTCTTTTAACGAAGGTATTTCAATTGCTCCAAATTTATCTTATAAAGATATAGCTGTGACGCCCCAAGATCCGTGTAGCGAAAGGATTCGTCTGACATTCTGATCGAACTCCATTCCAGTTGCCTTGCTCGGACCTAAAATTTTTAAACCACATATAATGAGCTACAATAGCCCAGCAGGTCACCAAAGCCTACAACTGAAATCAAAGCAAGGCGATGCTATCAATATGCATGTCAATCTATCAATCTGAATCAGTCAATGGTCAATGAGTCTATGCAGCGGAAATCAATGAATCAATGATCATCAATTCTATGCAGTGGAAATCCATAGTCAATAAAACCAGTCAATGCAGCGGCAGGCAATTCGATAAATCAACGCAATCAATCAATATCCGTCAATCAAATCAATACGGTCAAATCAGTACGATCTAATCAATGAAGTCAAATGAGAAAAACGATACGAGACAAGGAATCTATAAAACAGTCAATACGGTATAGAACAATAGCAACAGCGAGTCTATAAAATCTATAGGCAGCAATACAATGAATCTATACGATGTCCATGTCCATGCTATCAATGCAGTATCTATATCTATCAATATCCATATCAATGCTCAGCGATCAATCATCAATGAATCTATACAATATCTATGTCCATAACAATAATCAATGGTCAATAGTATCAATGCTCGACGATTATCAATGATTAGTCAATAAAATCAATGAATCCGTACGATAAGAAATCAATTCGATAAATCCATCAAATCAATAAATCAATCGGAAGTCAATAAATCAATACATATCAGGAAATCCATACGATGCAAGATCATACAATTCCATACAATGGTCTTACTCGACAAGCACAAACACTAGCTATGATCAACCAGGTTAACTGGCTATTATCAATAGTGCTGTTGTAGAATCCGTTGCTGTTGTAGTCCGTACGTTGGTCTATCAATAAGAGTCGTCACTCTTTTTGCCCGTCGGCCGCCCGTCGGCATATAAAACTCCTTATGACTCCCATCTATAGTGCTGTTGTAGAAATCCATAATCGATGTTTAAAGGAAAGCCCGTCGGCCCACCATCCTGTACAGGTCAAGTCTATCTTCACCAACGTTCAACTAGGTTCCCACTTGTCTTTCAGTAACAATCAATCAATCCAATCAATAGTCAATGCAATAATCGATGCAATAAGCAATATTAAAGAAATCTAGAACAATCATATCAATAGTCATACACATATCAATTCAATCTATCAATCTCAGACAATTCAGAAATCATACGAAAATCGGGCAGCGTAACGGCAGTCGGTCAAATTTACACAAAAATCCTGCAAAAAGACACGATTTCCAAATTCTACCAAATTACAATAGAATATCTATAACATCAATGCAAGACTTTTATTCTACAGAAACCAAGTCAGAAAACATCCTGATAATTTTCTATCCGATAAAAATCGCGTAGAATCAATTCCGACCGGAAGAAAATTCGTAGAATACAGTCAAATCGTGTAGAATAATCATATCTATAACACTCTAAAAGTTGTGCGGTGAAAGTTGTGTCAAATCAAAATCATGTCGAAAAGTCGACTACGAAAACACAAAACAGATCTCAACTCAGTCAAAACACAACATCTTTGAAAACAGAAATAGGATTCGGAGTCCTTACCACGAGATCTTCACTTTTCCCAACAGCAGCGTCGGACGAAAAGCGCTCCGCGGTCTCCGAAAACCAGCTTTTCTCTATTTCCCTTTCTCTTTCTCTCTCCTCAGATATTTTCGTTTTTATAAAAAGTTTTCTCTCTCTTCAAAACGAGCTGATTTTCTTATATCTGTGAACTGATCGGCCAGGCCGATATTCACATCGTCCCGGGACGATCAGACCAAATCCTGATCGTCCTGGACCTCACCCAGGGCTATTGTCTGGCCGATAATTTCTACAGTACAGATCGGCCTGGACGATCTCACGATCGGCCCGGACGATCCTGTCCAGAAATCATCCAGAAAACACTCCAGAAATCAGCTGTTTTCCATGCACTGATCGGCCTGGACGATCTCAACTTCGTCCTGGCCGATTCTGGGAGGGAAATCCAATTCAGAGAGGAACAGTAAGGGAACGAGATATTACAATAGCTGTTGGCACTTTCTTTCCTGATGCCAAACATTTCAAGCATGCTCTACGATCGGTAGCCATCAAGGAGAATTTTGGAATCAGGATAAAGGCAAGTGACAAAACACGTGTGATTGCTACATGTTCTTATGAAGGTTGCGAATGGAGAATTCGAGCTTCTCTGTGTGAAGACACTCAAACTTTTGAAATTAGGAGAGTTTATGGTGTTCACACTTGTCCTGGGATCAATCGCGCTGGTAATAAACTAGCCACAACTGCATGGGTTGCCAATGAAATTGAAGATATAGTTAAGAGAAATCCTGACATTCCTCCGAAAGACATCAACAACAATTTAGAGAAAGATTATGGTCTTTCTTTACCTTATATGAAGCTGTGGAGGTCTAGGGAGCATGCTCGTGACAATATATTTGGGTCTATAGATGAAAATTATAAATGGGTTCCAACATTACATGCAGAATTGCTTAATAGAAATCCAGGTTCGCATATCACATATTCTTATGATAAGCTTGACCATTCATTTAGAAGATTTTATGTTTGCTTTAAGGTTTGTGAAGATGGATTCTTATATGGTTGTAGACCGCTAATTAGTTTGGATGCATGTCATTTAAAATCAAAGCACTTGGGTATGCTTTTATCAGCTACCTCACTTGATGGTAATAACGGTTTATTCCCATTAGCATTCGCCGTCGTAGAGACTGAATCCAAACAAACTTGGCTATGGTTCCTTCAGAACTTGGCAGAGAGTATTGGCCCACACATAGAGCCACTTTCATTTATCTCAGATATGGAGAAGGGTTTGGGTGATGCTATAAGAGAAATTTACCCTGTTGCTGAGCATAGAATATGCATTCGTCATCTGTGGAAGAATTTGAAAAAAAAATTTCATTGCAAAGACGGGCATAAAATTCAAGGTTTGGTTTGGGCAGCTGCAGGAGCATATACTAGCACAGAGTACAATGACAAGCTTTCAGAACTTAGTGTTTTGAGCCCAACTATCTATGTATATCTTACAAAATTACCTTATAAGTGGTCAAGAAGCCAATTCATTTTAGGCATCTACCATGCTACTAATACAAGTAATTGTGCCGAATCATTCAATGCATGGATTGTAGAAGCTCGAGCAAAACCAGTTGTTGACTTAATTGACACACTTCGTGGTAAACTTATGGAGCAAAGGTTGGCGCGAAAGATGATGAGCATAACATGGCTACGCGAATTAGTTCCTCACGCGGAAGATTACATAAGAGAAATAACAACAAGAAAAGAGCATATGTTAGTTCGCCAGTCAACTAATTCGAAGGCTGAAGTAGAATCTGTGCATTCAAGACATATTGTTGATGTTGAGTCTAAAGAATGTACATGTCGAGTCTGGCAATTAACAGGGCTTCCATGCATTCACGTTGTTGCCTTTATTGGAATGAAGGAGCATCCACTATGGCATACATATGTTCATGATTTGTATTTCGTTTATAGGTAAATACAAATGTTCATGATTTGCATATATTTCCATGGCATGATCAAAACTTCGTTGTGTTTTAGGTACAGGATGGCATACGAGGGAGCTATCGGTACATTACCTGATAAAGATCAATGGCAAGTAGTTGAAGATGTGGTCGATATTGGAGCGCCTAACACTTCAAGACCTAGAGGAAGACCCAAAAAAAGAAGATTACCAAATTTCCTTGAGAAAGATAAGAAAGTGCATAAATGTAGTAGGTGTTCACTTTGGGGGCATCATCGGAGCACATGTAAGAACCCATTACAGAAGATCAACAATGACACAATGACACCACACGAAAACCCATTATCAAAACGTAGAAAGCTGGAAAGTAGACGGACAGCTGAGACTTTCAACGATGGAGTAGAGCTTGAGTACCTACATGTTGATGGGTTTTGAGAATCAGATTTATAATTTTTGGCTGTCAGATTTTGTAATTTTTGGCTGTCATATTTGCATACTTTTGTAATTTTTGTGCTGTTATATTTGGCTGTTGTTTTTGGCTATTTTTGTAATTTTTGGCTGTTCCAAGCAGATATTACTATTCTGAGCAAAAGTATACATAAAACTTTTGAATTCTGATGTGTTCCAAGCATGAAGTTTACTAATAAACAACTTTTGCTCAGAATTGATTTCACGGGTTCACGGGAATCTGAGCAAAAGTATACATATAACTTTCGGTTCTGATGTGTTCCAAGCATGAACTTTACTAGTAAACAATTTCTTGCTCAGAATTGATTTCACGGGTTCACGGGATTCTGATGTGTTCACGCGTATAAAATTCCTGTTTTCTGCAGTTTATTCGTTTCTATTCCAGTGAATTCTGTGAATTCGGTTTATTCCACTGACTTCGGTTAATTCCAGTAAATTCGTGTATCAGAAAAAGCTTGGGTTTCAAAGATTTCGGTTCCAGAAAATGATATCCCCTCGTTAAATTGCTGTGGCAATGCATAAATGCAGTTTATGTATAAACAGATTGCTTCCAGAATTCGGATTTCAGTGATTTCGGTGCAGGCTGAATCATTCACAGATTACCCATAGCAACAACTATAATTTTGCCGTTAAATTGCTGAAACCAAAATCTTGTCATAGCAACAAAAACTATAAGTACAGAAGACACATAAATACTTCATTCCAACAAAAACTTAAACTTCTTTCAATCCCACAAAAAACTTTGCAGATACAAAATACTAATACAAAAGGCTAGCTCAAGTCATAGCAACGCCTGAACTATTAACCTTCGACAAATACATAATAAAGTACTAATGCAACACCTACCATCCTCTAAAACAATTCATACATTCAACTTGAATACAACATAATTCTAGCCAAAATAAAGTCGAATGGTAACGTCGATAAGAACAACCGCAACAAAAACTTTAATCATCAGAAGAATCCTGTCAAGCTTCTTAGAAGTCTTTCTGTCGAAGGCATTAAATTCGTAACATGTGACATAGCATGGCTCTTCCTCTTCATCAACCCATTTAAAGTAATGACAATCATCATCACTTCGATTATAAATACACCTATAAAATTGTCTTCCACTATTTGGTCCTTGGTGACAGGTAAACAAAACACATTTGAGGTGACAATGGCAGTATACTAGGGATTGATTCCGCCTAGCTCTCACAACTGATGAATTTGACGAACTCATTATAACTGCAAAAAAAAAAAAAAAATCAATCCAGTGAAGAGAAAGTCGGCTAGACAAAAAAAATAAAAAAAATTTCCATGAACTCCATTTATTGCTCATCAGACATCTATGAACCTGAAAGCCGGTGAAGAGAAAGTTGGCGTGACAAAAAAAAAATAAATTTCATGAACTCCATTGCACTTCAGTTTATCCATGAACTCATTATAACTGCATAAACGATCACAGCATAATCGGAACAAAGTAAGAAGAGAACAAAGTCGGAACAAAATAAGAAGAACAAAGTCAATGCCGACTTTCATGGATTTCATACGGCTGAAGCTCAATGCCACAAAGTAAGAAGAGAACGCCACAAAGTAAGAAGAGAACACAGCATAATCGGAACAAAATAAGAAGAACAAAGTCAATCCCACAAAAAAAATAAAAATTTATGCAAGCACATCACAGAAGCTCAATGCCGACCAAGCACATCACAGAAGCTCAATGCCGACCTCAATGCCGACCTCCATGGCGTGAAGAGAAAGTCGGAACAAACTTTGCAAAGTGATTTTTACCTTGGATTGTGAAGACGTCCGACTCGACGATGCTCTAAAAACGAAAAACTGAAAACGTCGTCGTTACCGTGCGAACAAGCGTCGTGAACAGCCGCGGTAGACGGAGTGGTAGAATAGAGGTGAAATAGGGATTTGAGTGGTATAACTGTAATATTTAAAAATGAGGTGTTAGATATGTAAAATACTATGTATATAGTGGTATGTATGTAAATTTCCCTAAAAGTAAACAAAGCTTATATTTATATTAACTAGTTTACTCATTCTCATCATAAACATTTATCTTTTGAATGAAGCGAAATAGTTTAAAAAAACATAGAATCCTCTGTATATCTTCATCTCCTGACTTCCTAATTTTCTCTTTCCTTTTCTTTCCCACCACCACTTTCATTTCAACTGATGACCCCACAATAATTTTAATGCTGCAAGAAACCACTAAGAAGAACTGATGAACTTAGTTTGATTAAAAATATAGTTTGGAATAAGATTAATTTATAGAGAAATTAAAAATACTAATAATCAACCATATGCACGCCAAAAATCTAAAGTTTTATCTTGTTCAGATTGAGTAAGACTCACAAAGCTAACAAAAGGTGTATGAACAATCTTTCCAAATTGTTTGATAATTTCTGTGGTATCATATTAAAAAAAAAAAGTATGATTAGGCAAGATGGCACAACTTAGCTATCACCTATTGCTTACTCTATGGCTGAAGCCAAATGCATCTGTGATATTTCCATCATCGCCTCTACTGCCGTCGACACCACCCATGATCTTCGGTGTCATCCAACGAGTGAGTAGTCCCTTCGATGCCACCAAAGGGCTACACCTACTGCCGCCGCACCATGCAACACAGGCAACTCGACCGGCCTAAGCAGCTCCAACAGGAGCTTTTGGAGGTCCCAGTCAGATGCACTCTTCAGGTTTCTCCCTACTTCAAATGAGATGGTTTCGGATTCTTCTTCAAACTTTGAGCTCTTCCCCTCTCCATTGTCGCCTTTTTTATCCTTTTTTTATGACAAGGGAAACGAAAGCAAACAGAGATGAGGGCATAAGGACGGTGCGAAAGGAACATGTTTAAAATAATTGGGATTTGGCTTATTGCCTGCAACTATTGTGGGATTTTTCACTCTATAGTTTTTTTTTTTTTTCACTTTTTCAATGTATCCCTTTGAGCATCTAATGAGTTTATGATCTTTTTTAAAAGCTTTGTAACATATTTTTCCATTGATATAAAATTTAATATTTCAAAAAACAAACTAAAAATGCCGTTTATTATTAACCTGTTCCTTTCCCACCAGCCTTATGCCCTGTCGCATTTTTCTTTCGTTTCCCTCGTCATAAAGATGGGATAAAAAGGCGACAATTGAGAGGCGAAGAGCCCAAAAGTGAGGAAGAATTCAAAATAATCTCTCTTGAAGTGGGGAGAAGCATGAAGAGGAGTGCTGATGCGGAGTATTTTAAGCTTGAAGTATTCCTTAGGATATCTTATCTACTTTGTTATGAGCTTTTCTAGAATCTTCTATAGCTAGTTTATATAGGGATGTTTTGGAGGAGGATGGCTCATTGAAGAATATTATGACATTCTAAAGCTTTGAAGCTTTGTTCCTCTTCTTCCCTGGATTGAGATCGAAATCCTTCTTGCAGGTTGATTATTCCGACGATCCACTACATCAGTTGGTATCAGAGCCTGGAGCTTGCGAAGATCGATGGACTGCGGAAGAAGATCGGCTGTCGACGACGATCGAAGCCACGGAATAAGATTGGCGGTCGACGACGATCGACGCCTAGGAAGGTGGGCTGTTGATGATGCTCGAAGCCGAATTGCCTTCTATCAAGCTCAAGCAAAGGAATCACTCGTTCGGGTAGACAGAAACCTTGATAGGATTGACAAAAACCTTCGGGCAATAAGGAAGATGCGAATGTCGTCGGCAACCATACCGAGGTATTCTTCTTCTTCTTCTTCTCTCCTCTAGTTCGCTCCACGCGAACGCCATCAATCCCGCCATTTTCCCACCGTCGTTAATGATTACCCTCCGCTCTAGCTCCCTCTCCGATGGCGTGATCCGCCGCTCGAGCGTCCGATGCGATGGTGAGATCCTCCGCCTCTACAGACTACTTCGCCTAAATCAAACTCGATCGTCCCACTCCCGCTTCAGCACGCAAACAACGAACCCGCGCCTGGCGACGAGCATGATTCAGCGCATGGCCACCAACCGGAGAAGAAGCAGAATGAGAAGGAGCAGAAGCAAGAGCAAGTAGAAGAGGAAAATGGTAACAATAGCCACCAACCGGAGCAACAGATAGAGGTTGTTGACGGGAGATTTGAAAACCAGCCAAGGTCACATGTGAAATATGATGAAACCCATACCAGCAAAAGCGATGATAGAATCATCTATCCAGTGGATACAGTGATCAATGCAACTTCACATGAGGCCCATTTTATCGAGGTATGTAATGGTCTTCATACCCTTAGCATTGCTGAAATAAATACAAATGGTATTGATGTGGCAGCAAAGCCGTTGGAAGTGGTATTGAGAATGTTTTCCCTGCAGGTATGAACATGCCCTATCTAAATTTGGCTAACAAAGCTGACCATCTGCAATGCTCCCCAACTGCTCGACATAATGTCAATGAAGGGTCAGATTCTAAATTGGTGCGGCCTTGTATTGTTGATGATATGGGCGCTGGAGAAGAAAAGTTGAAGCTATTCTTGGCTGATGTCGATGAGGAGGATCCACCGAATATGCAGATGACTGCTTCCGATTCCTTTGAGAACCAAGAAGATAGCATGGTTGGACCTTCCAAGCTGATTGCAGAGCTGACAAAGATAAGTGCAATTGGTACCCGGGGTATGCCAACTGTGTTTCAAAACATTCGTGAAGGTCTTGAGAATAGTGATTGGGCCACTCATAAGTTTGCCGCAGATGCTTTGGTTGTGCTTGCCTCTTATTTAGGTCATTTGATTACCGATGGGACTTCTCAAATAATCGAGTCTCTTGAGGCTTGCCGTTTTGATAAGGTGAAACCCGTGAGAGATAGCATGATGGAAGCATTGCAAGTTTGGAAAAAAGTTTCAGGCAAGGGTGATACTACTGCACCAGAGGATTCAATGGAGAGAAAAGTTGCCAAATCTGGGAATGATGAGAAGTTGGACGATAAACAATCAAATCTCAACAGTAAAAGCTCAGGATCTGTTAAAGATTTATCTCTTGATTCTTCACCTACTGGCGACAAATTTTTGTTGAAAGGAAAGGACAGCAATATTCCAGAGAACACATTGGTCTCCCACCTGCCTGGTTCCAATGGAACTTTTCTGTCGAAGCAATACACTAGGTATGTTACAATTGATACGAACCACGGGAAGAATCTATACTACTACTTCATGGAATCGGAGTGGAATCCGGAGAAAGACCCTTTGGTACTTTGGTTGAATGGGGACCCAGGCTACTCTAGCTTTGACGGCTTCATCTATGAGCATAGTCCATTCAATTTCAAACCGGGGGGAAAGCTGAAAGTTTGCCTGAGCTGCTTCTGAATCCCTACAGCTGGTCTAAGGTTTCTAGTATTATATACTTTAATTCTCCTGCTGGTGTTGGATTGTTGCAAGGAAAATTTCATGTGAAGGAATTGCTTAGAGTATAATTTGAGAAATCTTGCAAGCCCAAGGCAATACTAAAACTATCAATTCATTATATCCCTATTGAGAAGCTGGGCATGAATTTTGGGGACTTCCAAAAGGTCACTCCAGAGGAGGGAAATATTGAGAACAAAATCTTCGATCCAGGAATCTGTCTTATGCAATAACCTTTCTTTAAATAACGCGTCTCAACGGAGTCAAGCCATTTTTAACGCAAGGGGAGAATGATGCGGAGCATTTTAAGCTTCAAGTATTCCTTAGGATATCTTATCTAGTTTGTTATCAGCTTTTCTAGAATCTTCTATAGCTAGTTTATATAGGGATGTTTTGGAGGAGGATGGCTCATTGAAGAATATTATGACATTCTAAAGCTTTGAAGCTTTGTGTTTGCCTTCTTCCCTGGATTGGGAACGAAATCCTTCTTGCAGGTTGATTCTTCCGACGATCCACTACATCAACATGTCAAGCTTCACTAAAATAATTCAAACCTTAATGCCTGTCCTTACCCTGAAAATGATTGGAATAAGGCTTCCAGATACAACAACAGCCATAGTTATTCAGAGCATTAGCTTGTAGGAGTGCAAGTTATGGTGATTGACGAATTTTTCTTGTTTGGCTTATGCAAGTGCTAATATCAGTGTTGCATTACTTGGGAAAATGAGCTAATATATAGATCTCAAGCATTTAATTGATGGTGGCCAAGATTTTTAAATAAGATTAGCAGCATCTGAACTAAGTAAGATCTGATTAATTTGCTTAAAGTAGTTGCTGATTAATGATATTGAATCAAGCATGCATCAAATTGATATTTCTGCATTCAACATTAAAAAAAAAATGAAAGATATCAGTAATCCTCAATTTTCTTCTTTTAGACGAATAGTTCCTTCTTTGTCATTTTCCTTCTTTGTCAAGTTAGAAAGTTAACTCAATTTAGAAGCAGAATTAATTGTTAAATTTGAAGTAAAGATATGTGCTTAAAACCATGGCAAAATCTGATATCAAAAACTGCAACAAAATGCGATCAACTAATAATTGTCTATTAGGTAAAGTTTTTTAACTTTTTATTTTTAGATTATTGTTCTTTTTATATGATTTGTGCGATGAGAAGCTGATTTTCGGCCTTACTTATCTATATGGTTTCAAACTATTTTTTCTATCAGATTAGTTATCTCCCCCATAATTTTTATACATAGCTTTTTAGCATTGGATATATTTAGACACATTCATGAACTGCTTTATTATATAATTTTTTTTAACATAACAAATATTTAACTTTCTTTTTTAGGATTATTTCCATAAATTGTCTGCATATAATATATTGAGATTGTGATTTTTCATGCTTATTTATCATCTATTTCTGGACTGGGGTAAGTAATTTGTACCCTTCATCATTTTGTTTTGAGAAAATTTATAATTTTTGTGGTATTATGTTTTCAATATTTTGTAAATTTTGTTTTATAATTTAGAAATTTGCTGAAGCTGAAAATGCTAATATGATAATTCCAGAGGTTGAAGGAAACCTTTTTGACTAACACCGGAACAATGAGGCAGAACCAAAGTCTGCTGAAGCTGAATTTGATATTTGGGAGGATATGGAAGAGGTGGCTTCTGAATCTGATGCTATTAATCCCAAAAAAATACTTTGTTGGTGTAAAATGTTGGACCATATTTAATGAAAGTCATGTATTTGTTTATTTTTTTACATCATTTCATATATACTTAACAATAAGAAAATTAAGAAAAATTATTACTTTAGGAAAGAGTGCATGAATCTTTGGGGAGTCAAGGTAATATTTTTGCTAAATGAATCTCTTCATTTATTATATCTCATTTTAAGATATGATAAATATTTGTTCTGTAGCCCCCTTTGGAAAATTAACCATCATTATATTGTGAAACATAAGGTCCTTAGAGAGCACGATGTGTTTATACTTTATCGTTGAATATATGGTATGTTTTTTTTGTACTTAAGCTCATTCTGAATTAATGTTAGAGAATGCTTAATTTTGTTTACATCTTTGATTTCTTTTTAGGAATTTAATCTTTATCAATTTATAATGATACAGACGAGTCATTATTAAAGTCTGAAATTTGAAATTGGTGATTGTTTTTAGAGACAAATCATTTTTTGCTTGATTAATTAATAAAGTCATAATTAAATAATATTCGATAAGAAGCACTGATGAGTGATGATGAGTTGTATGTGCGCTTTCTCTTTCTTTATATATCTCGATTTAAGTGAAAAGAAGAAATCCAGCATAAGAGAATGGAAGAAGCTAATAGCTCGGAGAGTAGGAGTCTAATTTTCACTAAGGATGTCTCTATTAATCTCTAAGGCAGAAATGTTCTCAGATCAAAGAGAGGTGGATGAATTGCCTGCTATTTCATTATTGGTAATCAATACTCTTGCTTCTCCAATTTATTTTTTCATTTGTAAGATGTTATAATTCATGATGTTAACATTGATCCAGAATTTATATTATGGATCACTATTGGTATCTCATTAAACGAACTATAATGTTTACGTTGGTTCTTTTCTTTGTTTAATTTTTAAAATATAAGTTGGAATGTATAATAAAAATAAATTAATCAAAATTGATTTATTTTCTTATGCATTTTTTTTGTCATCACTTACTTCATAAGCAAATTTACTAACTTAAAACATATCATATATTAATATAAAAGTATAAATATTTTAATTCAATGCGCCTTTGTGTGTTGTTTTGAAGCCGATGCTTACTTCAATTGTTTAGTAAAAAAATAATACCTTCCACTATCAAGCAAAACATGGAAGAAAACATATAGTAAGAAAAGTACAACAATTGAGCTATAACACAAAAATGATTATTGGTCATAGTACAATACTCGAGAGCTATGAAAGTTTCACATTTGGTTGAAAAATGGAGAACACATGAAATGGTTGATCAATCACAAATTCAATCTTTTCAATAGAACATTATGAAAAAGCTCAAGAATATCTCAAAACAAAGGAAATCTATGATGTTAATGGTCCCTATCATTATTGCTATAATAATTTTCAGAAAACTATATAAAATTTTGCTAATATTATTAATAATTAGAATTAATTATATAAAAAAAATAATAATTTTATTTTTATTAAATAAAATATAATCAAAATATTTATTATATAAATTTTTATTAACTTAAATTTGGAGTGGTTCGAATGGAAGGCCGATCTTGATTTTAGATTATGCATCGTTCAATGGATATTTGATTGTCTTAATCTATAGAATTTGATTATCTTGGGCTCGTTGGTTTCGGCTCGTCAGCGCTCATTCGACGTATAAGATTCTGATGGAGATCATTTGGTAACCAATTGTGTTGATCTCCAAAAAGTGCTTTCGGGTCTTGATTGGATCATTTGAGCTCGGATTGGTTGATGTTGGTTCGTTGGTTTTGTGTTCCAGACGCTCAGTTTGACTATAAGTTGTTCAAATAGAATTCAGATGCTTCGAATTTAATTCTAAAGTTTCCAACTTGATTTGCCTCAATTCGTGTTCGATCAGGAAATTTTGATGTATATCAGTTGCCCCCCTATTTTTGGACGTCGAATCATGCAAAGTTCAAAAATACTTGTATAATTTCAGTATTTAAAATCTCCCAATAATACTTTTACAAGATAAAATTATAATATATATATATATATATAAACTAGTTAATTAATATCAAATCAATAACACTCACTTTACATGAAAATAAAGTTTCAAATTGCTCTTAAGCTTTGACAGCATATCTCCTCAACGGAAAATACATTTCATAAATGTTATATAGTTTAAAAGGTTATAACAGACGTTAACTGATATATAAACCTTATATAATTAGTATACGGTTAGTTATAAAAAGAGTATTAAAAGTTAAACGTTATATAGTATGTTATATAATAATTTAATATATTAATTATTATTTAGTTATTATTATTGTTTATAACATTAATAATATAAACGGTTATAGTACTCTAATTATTAAACGTTCATATTAATTAACGATCAGAAAGTTATATAAAAACTTATAATCCGGCAGTGGAACCATGGTTAACATATAACTTTATATATGACGCTAACGGTAATATTTAGCTTAAATTATTATAATAACGTTATAATAACGTTTATGTAACTATAAAGCTTCTTTATATAAATATTATATAACTTAAAATTAATGGCAGAATTTATAACTATTGTATAACATTTTCATCATTATTCTTTTTTTTTTTTTTGAATAACTCTTATGCTGCCTCCTCTCCCTCACTCCAAAGTCATATGCAAGACTGACCTCACACAGAGGCCGAGCAGAAGGCCGTCATCACTTGGAGATCGGGCAGAAGATCAGCGATACTTGGAGGCCGGGTAGAAGGCCGATATCACTCCGAAGTTGGGTGCAAGATCGGCGTCACATGGAGGCCGAGAAGAAGGCCAACATCACTCCGAAGTCAGGTGAGAGATCGGCAACACATGGAGGCCGGGTATGATATCGACATCACTTCGAGGTCGGGTAGAAGGCCGACATCTCTTATAGGTCGGGCAGAAGACCAGCGCTACTTGGAGGCTGGGTAGAAGACCAATGTCACTCCGAAGTCAGGTGCAAGACCGGCCTCACACGGAGGCTGGGCAGAAGGCCGACATCACTTGGAGGCCGGGTAGAATGGCCGACATCACTTAAAGATCAAGCAAAAGATCGGTGTCATTTGGAGGCTGGCTAGAAGGCCGACATCACTTGGATGTTGGGCAAAAGACCGGCAACACTTGGTGGCCGGGTAGAAAGACGACAAAAAATTTGGTGACGGGCAGTAGAGCGTAGAATTCGTCGAAGATATATAACTCATCTGAGGTTGTATGTCATAGAATTTGCTCAATGACGGTAACCTGTATGGAAGAGCTCGAGAGAATCCACCAAGGATGTAAGACCTATCCGAGGTTATATATCAGAGCCCTACTCGATGACGTTAACATGTGTGGAAGATGTCGAGAGAATCCACCAAGGATATAAGACCTATCGAGGTTGTTAGTCGAGCTCTGCTCGATGACGTTAACCTGTGTAGAAGAGGTCGAGAGAATACACAAGGATGTAATGACCTATTGAGGTTGTATGTAGGCCCTGCTCGATGACGTTAAACATAAGTTGAAAGAGTCGAGAGAATCCCCAAGGATGTAAGACCTATCCGAGGTTGTATGTCAGAGACCTGCTCGATGACATTAACTTGTATGGAAGAGGTCGAGAGAATCCACTAAGGATGTATGACCTATCCGAGATTGTGTGTCAGAGCACTGCTCGATGACGTTAACATATATGGAAGAGGCCGAATCGAATCCCCCTGGGATTGATTATGCTTTGGTTGGGAGGGGGCGAATTGAATCCCCCTGGGATTGATTATGTTTCGAATCGGAGGTGGAGACGGTCTATCTTTAGACCGTTTCTGCCTTTTTGAGGTAAGATTAAGACCTGTATAAGGAGTAGAAGTCTAACCATGGATTATATGAAGCTTGCAATTTATGGCAGTCATCTGTTGCATTGCTAGAAGTTATGATCACACAGATATTGCCTTGGAATATTAGAAGAGTTGGAGAAATCTTCCGACCACGACTGTAGTAAGGTTGCCCGCAGTCCATATTAATTCCATGAAATTGATGCTGCAAAGATGTTAACACGAACGACCTTTTGAGGTTGGAGCAAAAGTTTCCCCCCAGTTGGGAACCATATTTCCCACGACGGCGCCAAACTGTTGCGGGCTAGAATATACGTGGCGACAGAGTTATAATTCTACGTCTTAGCATTGCACGGATATCTAGCTCACACACAGAGAACACAATAATTTTTACGTGGAAAATCCAGAAAGGGAAAAAATCACGGGGCCTAGCTCAGCTGAAGAATGATTCCACTAAAATTTGAGGAAAGTATAATCGTATGACTTTATCCTTGAAGACGACCAGATTACAAATATCAACTGAGAGTCTTGCAAAAGTCCAACGTCACTCCACTGTCAGATGGTGGTCCGGCAGCACTCCGGTGTTAGGTGGTGGATCGGCAGTGGCATATCTGTGTCAGGGGGTGCTTCAGCTTCGGATGGCACTTCGGCATCCCTTGGTGGTCCGTCGGTGGTGCGGCAGAACTACGACGGTGGTGTGGCAGCACTCCGGCGTTCCTTGGTGGTTCGGCGGTGGTGCGGTAGAATTCCGGGTGTCCCTTGGTGGTCCGGCGGTGGTGAGGCAGAACTTCGGCGTCCTTGGTGGTCCGGCGGTGGTGCGGCAGAACTCCGGCGTCCCTTGGTGGTTCGGCGGTGGTGCGGCAGAACTCCGGTGGTGGTCGAGGAGGAGTGAGAGGCTGGAGCTTTCCTTTCTCTTCTTCTCTCTTGGCTTCTCCCCTTTTATGTGGAAATGGGCTTCTATTTATAGAATTCTTGAGTGGCATGACTTGTTAATAAGTGGAATATTAGGATTAAATTTTGAGTGGTTCGAATGGACGGCCGATCTTGATTCATACGATCATGCATCGTTCAATGGATATTTGATATTCTTAATCATATTAGAATTTGATGATCTTGGGCTCGTTAGATTCGGCTCGTCGAGCCGCTCGTTTCGACTATAAGCATGTCATGATTGGAGATCATTTGGTAACCCAAATTGTGATTCGATCCTTCCAAAAGTGCTTCGAGTCTTTGATTTGGACTCATTTGGGCTCGGATTGAGTCGATTTTGGTGTCGTTGGTTTTGTGTTTCCGAGACGCTCAGTTCGACTGTAAGTTAGCTGAAATCAAAATTCTGATGATCTTCGATTTAATTTCTGAAGTTTCCAACTTGATTTTGCCTCAAGATTCGTGTTCGAACAAGGTAAATTTTGATGATATATCAGTCAGAATGGTCTTGTTTTTGTACTAATATAAATCATAAAGGATAAATCTTTATTTGATTGATTCATACTAATACAAATTGACCTATATAAAGGCAAGATAAAAAGCAATAAAGGAAATACATAAAACAGAATATTCTCAACAATGGAAAAATATTACATGAATAAATACTATGTAATTTTTACTCTTAATATATAGACTAACAATAATTCCAATAACTCTATTTGTAGGGGAATTTAAATTATGAGTGTTTTAAATATAATATATAACTAAAAACTAGTAGTGTCAACTGGCTTGTAAAATAAGTATATGAGTTCATTTATTATATTAATTTTTTTGTATTTGGTTACTTGTAAAGTTTTCTTTTTTCGGGAAATTTGGGACAGAGCCCGTATATATTAATAAAAAGAGGGATACGAAAACACTTATAACCCTGAATTACAGGGAAAGAAGCAAAATAAAATTACAAGAAATGAAGAAACCCAAAAAGAGGCTGGAAGACAAAAACTCCGGACTCAGAAAAACGGTAACTAACAACATAAGTAAAATGCTTAAGAAGTGTCAGGAAGATCAACCAATCCAATCAATCCGAGAAGAGATGTAGACCTTCCCTGGTTGCCAGCTTGTGGAAGTGAATACCAATCAACAGGTGCAACTAGAGAGAGTTGCAAGGCTAGGACGATAGAAACCAAGAGTAGTGAGGCCATCCAAGGGAAGAAAACCAGCCCAATGTTAGTTCCACTCATTATTGTTCGGTGAGAGCAACAGAAACGGATCCCCACAATGCAAAAATTTCCAGCATTGCATATTAAAATCCCCAAAGACCAAATCAGAAACCAAAACATAAACAATATTTGAAATATGACCATGGTGGGTTGACGGTAGTGGTGGCGCCAACTGCAATGGTCAATGATTATAAAATTGGCGACAACATGTGACAATAAAACGATAATTTGTAAGTTTTGGTCATGATTTGTAGTGGAGCTTCTCATGTCAGGTATTTAGATTCACCAAATCAAGCAAATCTTAAACATATTGAATGAACTAAGTGAGAAATTTTAATACCTCAAAGATTCACTACAGAAAACGTTCGATTTTCGGTGAATTATTCCAGCGGAAATCAGCAAATTTCCCGCAAAAAAACAAATTTCCAACATATTTCCAACTGTAAAAACCGTATAGGAAGATAATAACCGGTGGGAAAATCCGTTAGAAAATTTTCAAGCAAAATTTCTGGAGGAAATGTGCCATCAGAAAAAATAAAAAAAATTATGACGACTGGATGCTGTCGGCCATGCCTGCACCTATTCCGCCGCCTATTCCGAATGTAGCTCTATTTCAGGACTCCAATGAAATCATAACACGTAGATTTTTCATATATATTAAATTTTTTTTTCTTGCTAGCTCGATGACCCGACGACTCAGCTCGCTCTAGAGATGAAAATTTTAAATCATGACAGATCAAAGTTGCAGAGTTGGTTCATTTTTCATCTTCGAACAAGGTTTCTCTCCTCTCCTTCTTCAGTTCTCATTACAGTTCAAGCGCACTATCAATTCTCCAGTTTTCATCTTTGAACAAGGTTAAGTCCATCATTCTCATTCAGTTCATTTTCAAAGAACGATCGCTCTTTCTTCCAGTAGACATATTCTCAGTGTGTATTCACAATGTCAGATTTAACCCTAGAGTGAGCTTGATTAAGTTGGCATTTTATCTTTGGATTTGTTGAAGACATGACCGACGAAGCTACATACTTTATTAGACATTTCACTCAAAAAAGTTTTTAGGTTTAAGGTTTAGGCCATTCTTTTATCCTCTGTTTGTAGCTGCAACTAGCCTCCAACGAACGCCAAATGCAGCACATTTTGTGTTTTTCTCCACTGTGAATATTGTGACGTTAATATTGACGTCGTACTATTAAAATAGTGAAAAGAGCAATCGGTTTGGCATACTGTTGGACGCTCGCAACTACTACAAATCGACAAATGTCTTCTTGTATATTATTCAATTATTTATATTTGAATGCCGAGAAAATGTATGTTTTTGTACATCAACTATTTAAAACTTCATAAAATTTTGAAGTTAAATTTTTTTGAGATTGTACAGTGAATAGATCAAAGTTATATTTTTGAATTATATATTTTTTGTACTGCTTTTTAAAAGTTAGGGTTCAATGATTTTAATGGTCTTATGTATTTTTTTTAAATTTTTTTTTGTGATACTTGGACTTTTTTTGGCTTCATTTATTAAGCAACATTGGTGGGAACCTTAACAAATATATATATATATATATATATATTAAAAGATTCATTTTTGATGGAGACTTGGGCCAACAAACAAATTTAAAATATTTTGATCAAAATATTTCTAAAAAATATAATAAGAGTTAATCATACGAGTAATTGGTCTAGTTTATATTACATTCTTCTAATAATAAATCCAATTATTTTGAAAAAAAATGAATTAGAATATTATTATATTTTTTTAGGCTAACCATCATTCTACATCTTTGCTAGATTGATAATTAATCAAAGTCGGGCTGCAAACCAACCGAACCAAGCTTCTGTCTATTTAAGTTCAAGCTCATTTGTCAAAATTGTGCTCAAGCTCGGCTCAAAGCTAGTTAAGCTTCTTAGACAGCTGTTTGAGCTCGAGCTCGTTTAAAACTCTCATGTTCGAGCTCGGCCCGTGTTTAGATTTCAGCTCGTTTAATTTAAAACTTGTCGAGCCTTTTATCGAACGGTTCGTATAGAGCCGAGCCGATCACAATTTAGAAAAAAAAATATATATTTTTAATTAAATCGAGCGGATCAGCTCGTTGCCCATCCTCGCCCTGCAAAGCCCGCTCAGCCTGCCAGCTGCCCGACTTTAATTTTATGACCGAATTTGCAATAGGGTATTTGTTAACCTCTATTAAACATATTATGTAAAAAACAGTTGTTAAAAAGTCATTTAAAAATTAAATATATTTTTTATTTAATAACATTATTAAACAAATTTAATATTTATTTTTAATTAAATAAGATATAATCGAGCTTCTTAACAAGCATATTCACGAGCTCTAAACGATGTTGTTCGTGAACATAAACGAGCTGAATGCGAGATTGTTCAAGATTGCTTATTTAGTTATCGAGTATTGTCAAATTTGTTCAAGCTTGTACATTTAACTTATCAAATTAAACTCTAAATATAAACAATCTCTTATCGAGCCGAGCCACGAGTAGCTCGCCGAAAGCTCGGTTTATTTGCAGCCCTAAATCGAAGGTATGGATTATGATGCTTTGTGTTATGCATGTATATATATATATTTTCTTCTTTTCAAGTATTGTTATTTACATAATAAATATAGGTGGTAGTATCAAAGGATAACATTTGATAATCCCTTTGAAAAAAATCAATAATTTAAAATTAATTTTATACTTTTTATAATAGAATATTTTAATGTATTCTTTTATTTCAAAACCTTTATTTTTTTTATTTATAAAAAGTATTCGAATATAATTTAAAATTATTGAATCTACTTTAAGATAAATAAAATATATAAATAATTTATCATACACTTATTTCAAGGCAAATAAAATTCAATTTGCGGCCTAAGAATGAACCACATTAATTAGAATTAGCTCGGAGGAAATTTGTCACGTCTGAAAAAGAGAAGCGAGCAGCAGCATTTCCTAACCCCACAACAAGGAGTAGCTGTGAAAAATAAAGAAAATATAACAGGATTAAGGGTGTCAATTTTGGGTTACGGGTCAGATTCGGGTTGAATCCGAAACTGATCCGGCACTATTCAGGTTCGGGTCGATCCGAACCAGTTTTGCAAATAGGTCGATTTTCTAGACCCGAACCCAACCCGCTTCGGGTTCAGGTCAACCCGACCCGACCTGCAGACGCCACAGACGCGACATGGCCTCGGGACGCCAGCGACGCGGAACTGCTGGACGCGGATGCGGACGCGGCTTGGAACTGCCGGACGCGGACACCGGACGCAGGACACGGTGCGGAACTGCCGGGGATGCCGGCGAGGCGGCAACTAACGTAGGACGCAACTGCCTCGGGACGCGATGCGATCTAGCCTCTGGACGCAACGTGATGTTACGCGTCCGGGCAGGCGGGGCAGCCGGGAAGCGGGCAGGGTCATTCCGGGCAGGGGTTTGTGTGCATTCCGGGTCATTTCGGGTTATTCCCGGGTTCTCGGGTCAACTCGAACCCGACCTGGTTTTTCAAACGGGTCGGTTTTCAGGACCCGAATCTGACCCGCTTTGCGTTTGGGTCAACCCAAATCCGAAATTTTCGGATAGGGTTCGGGTCTGATTTTCGGGTCGTGTCCAATATAGACAGTTCTAAACAGGATTATGGTTGATGACTTTTTTTAGAGGTTATATATAGATATATATATTATATATATATATATATTTATATATATATTATATATATATATATATATATTAATATATATATTATATATATATATTATATATATATATATATAGATATAATTATTCAAAAACTTTTGGTTCATAGAGGAACAAAAAAGAAAAACAATTACTTGAAGAATAAAAAAGAAGATATCCTGCACAGCTGATAACATATAAAAATTTCTAAACCAAGCTACAAATTACGTTGGGTGCCCTTCATCATTTAATCAAATATATTTGTTTCATCTTTCCCAACAACTTATCACCTTGTGTTAGTTATAAGGTTTGTGTTTATGAAAAGATCTTCCGCATGCATGCCCTCTATTATTTCTTGTAACTCATCAACATATTCACATGTGTTATTGAAATCATTGACATATCTTGTAGCAATCTAGATTTCTTAAATGGATTTATTTCAAACAAATTTGAAATGTTTGAATTGTGGAACCTTTCAGGTGCAGACGTGCAGTGGCACTAGAATTAGACGCGACTGCACTGATGCTCTTTGTTCTGCATTAACTTTTGAATGAGCATGCAAAATTTCACAAGTCAAGTTTATCGAGCCACGAATTTGACCTTGAGCCTATACTAAATGAGCTCGAGTTTGAGCAGGCTAGCTCGACTCAAAAGCTCGTTAAGCAGCTCAATTAATGTAAAATATATTTAAAATAATTTTGATTAACATTATATATTTTATATTTTTTTAAAATTTGCTCTATATTGAAAATAAAAATTCATATAAAAATATAAAATTTTAATTTAAAATTAAATAATCAAGCTCAACAATTGAGTGAAGCTTGAGCTTTCTAAGGGAATTGAAAAAAAGGAAGGTTCATAAAAATTTCAGCTCTCGAGAGGCCTCTTCGGGTGATCTTTGCGTGCTTGTGCTGCATTTTGAGATCCTGCCTCCTTCGTCAGATCTGCTACTCGCGACTCTCAGGGAAGTTCTCAATTACTTTATCTTGTTGTTATTTTTTGTTCGGGTGGTTTTGTTGGTTTTTTTTTATCGCTACAGAAAAAACTTGTACTTCAGGCAGGCAAAATTCATCGGAAATGAACGTTATTCCCCAAAAAAAAATGGACTTTTCGGTGGATTTCCGACGAAAAATGGGTTGATAGTAAAAAACGTGTTGAAAGTACGTTTGCCTGAAATATTTCTAACAGATTTACCGGCAGGTTTTTCGCTGGCATTTCTGGCGGAATATAGCTGCCGAAATTACTGGTGGTCAAGTCGTCGGTTATTTCTGTTGAGCTAACATGCGGACTTTACTGGTGGTCAAGGAGTAGTCATACCAATTCATCATATCGTCGTTTCCGGTGAATAAGCCATCGAAAATTAGTCGAAAACCTGTGACAGAAAAAATATCCATTTCTCTCAATTATTTTAAACCTTGTGCAATGTAAGATTAATAATGCCATTAGATGAGTTGACAAAATTAATGTCAGAGGATTATAAAGGAAAATTGATAGACATAGAGGTACATGGATAAAATTCAAATTGACTTGCAAATGGATAGACCTAAAGTATGCATTTTTCTTGATATTGATGGCATTGCCATGAAACTTTCATATAGATGTCTATCATTAGAATAATAATAACAACATCAATTAAGCCTTTATCCTAATATGTGGGGTCAACAATATGAATCAATTTTCTCAATTATGTCATGTTATGAGACAAATTCTCATTTAAATCTAATAAAAAAGATCATTTCTAATTTTTTTAATCAAGAAGTTTATGATCTACCTCTATCTCTATTAACATAGGACAAATGTTATTTACCTACTCTCATAACTGGGTCATCAGAAGGTTGATGTTTTATGTGACCTAACTATCTAAGGTGGTTCTTTCTAATTTTAGCTATCATTGGAGATAATATAATCTTTTCATGTATATGAACTTTTCTCATTCTATCTCTCAAAGTAAAGCCTACCTGATCAACTTCATCTCCGCAACACTTAATTTAATTATATGCTTATCTTTTAATGGCAACCATTCTATCACAAAAAATATGCCTTAAAAAATAGGTCACACATTCGTCTTATGAAATTTTCCTTTAAGTTTGAGGAGTATATTTCTATTAGAAAAACAAAACTGATTCCTCCACTTCAACTATTCAACTAGAAGCAGCTAATTTTGAAGCAAAGAAAAAGAAAAAAAAAAGCGCTCAAACCGCAATGGTTGAGGGTGAAAAACTTATAGAGAAAAACGATGAATGAGATGGTTAATGGCGGTAACAAGGCGAACACGGTGGCGAACGGTGACGAAAGGCGACATACAAGGAGGTGAACCATGAGAGACGACCCATGTGAACAGGAGCGACGAATGGGAGCGGGAATGGGAGAAATTATGTAATAATAAGGTAGACAATTGTGAACAGCGGCAATATTAGGAAATAAGGCTTATTCCGGTGGATCAGGAAATAGGTAATCCGTAAGAAAAATTTCCTGCAAAAAGTCTGGCGAAACCGATTCGACGGGTTTAAGTAAGATGAAGGATATTCTGCTTGCCATTTCGTAAGAAAATTTTCGGTGCAATTTCAGCTACTTTAATTTATCAACTTAAAAAAGGCAGGTGGCTTACTGACGACTATTCCACGGAAAATGTTCCAGTGGTATATTCACCAGAAAATCAGCTTAATGCCCGAAACAAATTTTTATTATGAGGGTG